>LPNX010824506.1:810134-820819 GCA_001517045.1 Pseudotsuga menziesii | reverse complement strand
ACACTCAAAGTACCTAATATACATGAAAATACTCTCTCATCAACACATGAGTGCACTCCAATCAATCGTACCATCGGGGTCAACCATGATAACCAATTCAACCATGACAAAAAAGGATTTGCACTATAAATAACATATTCATAAAACATTTATTTTATAAATAGTAGAATTCCACCTTTTATTTTTCACATTATCAAATAAATACATAATCATGCAAAATTATGTAAATATTTCATTTGTAAATATCTCAAACAATTATTTATTATTTATAATTGCTTCAAACAAATAAATAAATGCCCATTATAAATAAAGTATTGAAAAAACATTATTCACCCATACCTTGAAGAAGAAACATGTAACAACATTACTACTTTTGCTTCCTCTAAATTTTATGTGTAGATCTGTAGATACGGGTCGAGGAGTAATAGGAGTCATAGATTTGATCAATCATATCTATGACTCCTAAGGCTCCAAGACCCATTTCTACAAATACTCCGAGATCCATTTGATCAATCATATCTAATACTCCAAGACCCATTTTTATAACCCTTAAGATTGACTAGAACCTCGACCGAGCTAATACCTCGGTCGAGGTCTTCAAAACACCTCGACCGAGGGTTTGTTAAACCCTCGGTCGAGGTTTTGTTAATACCTCAACCGAGGTATTTAAATACCTCGGTCGAGGGCTTAAAAAAACAGACTTATCCCTCATTCAAGCAAATGGAAAATTTCCTGTGCCTTGCAGAGGTGTAAACCCTGCCATTCCTAGCACATAACTGAGCGGAGTTGATACCGATAAATTCACCAACGAATCTTCTATCCATTGACGTATCATACACGCATTTTGGCATTCATATGAAATTTATTTTTTAATTAATTCTAAAACTTATACTTGGAAAACCACACTGCAACTTCGAAGCAGCTCAAAGAAAAATCTGCAGAGTTAAAAATACACAGCCAAAAAATTCTTAAAAATGCACACATCACATATCGACGTGTTCTCTTCAAAAGGGTATCTTTGGTTTTTCAATTTTTGAAAAAATAGAAAAAATTTCTTTACGTGGACAAATATGTGTTTGAAATGATGCTGAAATCGAATGTGGTCACTTTCGAAAAATAATAAATAATTTTATAATGCGAAAAAAATTAACAAAAAAATATGCACATCACACTGCATTTTATGTAGATCATGCTCATATATTTATTTTTTTTAAATTATTAATGCAAGATTGAATTACTCTACGTGGGCATGAGCCACTTATTAGCTTCTTCAAATTTTTAAGGTCACACAGTTCATTAAATGCAAAAATTCACACATTAAATGACATCGGAATATTTTTTTAAAATATCACTATGAAGCCAACATAATATTCTACAATTTGTTTTTTTACTGCAAGTCAAAATTCACATGGCATATATGCGTTTTGAGGGCTTCTATCTAGCACATGAGTTAAAAATCAGGTTTTCATCGCCAAATTTGGCCAAAAAGTGTTACCCATCTTCATGGAATCACCCTATACGGGTTAAAACAGGCCCCAAGAGAGTGGTATTCCAAGATGGATGCCTTCCTTATCTCGCAAAAATTTCAGAGATGTAAATCAGATCCAAATGTGTATTTACAGAAGCATGATGGTAATCTAATTATCATTGTTTTATATTTTGATGACTTACTGATCACAGGTAGCACAGTTGCCTCCATTTCAGCCATCAAAACTGCTCTCCACAACGCCTTTGAAATGAGTGATTTGAGGCTTCTAAAACAATTTTTGGGGCTCGAAATCAAGCAAAAGTCTAATGGGATTATGGTCATTCAGTCCAAATACATTTCAAACCTATTAGTTAAGTTTAACATGGTTGAATGTATGCCTACACCATTCCCTTTTCTTTTAGGGATCATCCTTGAAGAAGGAAAACACACACCTCCCATGGACTGCACTATCTATCGACAGCTGATTGGTAGCTTGTTGTACTTGACACATTCTAGGCCTGATATTTGTTATTCCATGAATTTTGTATCAAGATACATGCAGAAGCCTCATGATCTTCATTGGAAGGCAGCCAAGAGGATCCTCCAGTACATTCAGGGAACCAGGACCTACGACATTCACTATGTTGCAGACTCCGAGCTAGAGTTGGTTGGATACACAGATTTCGATTGGGCGGGTGATTCTATTGATCAAAATTCAACTTCTGGATATGTATTCATGTTTGGTGGTGGCCCCATTTGCTGGTCAAGCAAAAAGCAGGCTGCCATAGCACTATCTTCAGCAGAGGCTGAGTATCGAGGAGCGGTGAATGCTTGCATCCAAGCAATTTGGTTGCAAGGAATTCTTTCATAGTTTGATCTTGGTAGTACTTTGTCCACTGTCTTGTTTTGTGACAAACAGAGTGCTATTAAGATATCCATGGATCCAGTTACCAGGCAAAGGACCAAGCATGTAGAGATTCACATGCACTACATTAGGGAGCTAGTGCATGACAGGACCATCATTCTGCAATATTGCCCGACTGATGAGCAGATTGCAGACATCTTCACCAAGAGATTTTTAGAAAATAATTTCACTTACCTCTGTTCACTATTGGGGGTGAGTTCATCAGGGTGATCCAGACTACTTTCAGTGTTCAGCTTGAGGGGGGGTTTTTCCCACTGGGTTTTCCCTCTTTTCCTCACTTAGTTTATTTTGAGCATTGTTTCATTTTCAACATTGTACAGGGTGACCTATGGCCTTTGTTGCCGGGGCCCTAGCATTTTTATGCATCTATGTTTTCTAACTCTTCCTGAGTATAGCGTAAGGGGGGGTGTTGGAGACATTTACCATCATACACACTCTTTTTGGTTAAATTGGCGTAGTTAAACCACTATCCTAAGTATAATTGACATTGATTGACATCAATGGAGCATTAATTGCCATCATCCAGTCACACCCACACCTACCTACAGTCAAGGAGGCTAACTGGAGCACTTCGGGGGTGATCTGAGTGATATTAATGCACCTAATTTCTAACTGGTGGTTACAATCACTTCAACTAGTCAGTTAAGGCGCCTCCTCTCATTAACTATATTATTTAATGATTACTTATTATTATTTAATGATCTGGAGTCAACAGGGCACCTCCACCAACTTCTGATGATCAGTTTAGCTTCAGTTAACCTCATCGAGGTTCATTGAATTCATGGAGCACTAGCACTTGATGGTTGGCTTGCTATGACATGTGTTTGATCTCCTTCAGTTGAGATTCAGTCATTTATTGCACTCCGACTTCAGTTAGGGTTTGGTGAGTCAATTAGGGTTTTGGTTAAGTGGTTAACTAAGTGTGATTGAATGGCTGACAGTTAGTTAAGCTAGACTCACTCATGATTTCGAATTGCCTCCTTAGGTATTCAAATTTCTCATGGATTCAAGCTATTGCTTGACATTGGTATTGTAACCATTCATTGTTTATTAAATATACAAAGAGGAAACCAATTCTGGTTCCGATTAACACCATTTCATGAGTTATTTGTTGATTATTCTTTGATGAGATTGATTATTTGTTCCTAGATCAATGTGCAAGAATAATAGAAGCATCTATTCTAACAAGGATGAATCCATGTCATGCCCTTTGGGAAGAGGTATGATTATCATTAACTATAATATAATAAATATAGATTATTGATTATACATGATGATAAATATTATATTCTATATAATAAATATAGAATATTGACTTCAAGTACAACATAGATGATTATATATCATATCATCACATTGTTAGAATTTTAATGTTTCCAATATGATTATGTTAGATCTTCAAACAATTTGCATTATATCACAATAACCATATGCAATAGGATCATTGAAAGAAAGAAAAGCATAACAACACAATAGACACGAATATTTTTCCTCTAGGAAACCACAAGGGAGAAAACCCAACAACTTCTTCAGTATAGATTTAGTCAACAAGTACAATTCCAAACCAAGATAAAATGACCCCAAAAGATAATAGAAGCTTCTTCTTCTTCCCAGCAAATTTCTTCACCTCTCTCTTACGCACTTGATTGAGAAAACTTGTGTGTCAAAATGAGAGGAGTCTCTCCTCTATTTATACTCAACGTGTGAGTGACCTTTTACCCTAACTGGGATGGCTTCTCTTTCTAACTAGGCCAAATTATCTTGGGAGACTCAAAATAACATTTATATAATAATTATTTTGGGTGTTATTGAGCCGACTTAGAATTGAAGGTTTACATTGATTTTTTCAAGAATTTTGCATGATCAAATACATCAATAACATCCCTTGAAGGAGGTATAACAATAATACAATAAAATTACAATAAGAATATCTTCTGAATTTACGCAATCTTCAACACTCCCTCTTAACAAGTAAGGTATTATTCTGTCACAATCATCATCACTAGACATCATCATTGGATATCATCACTGCTACTGCATCTCTATACTCAAGCCATTGACTTGTGACATATCTCAAATCTATACATCACTATAAGTTCTACAATGCCATCCATTTTTCATGCTAGATGTAGATCACACATATCTCTACAGTTCCATCCCCTTTTCATGTTGGATGTAGTTTCCATACATATCTACAATGCTATCCCTTTTTCATGTTGGATGTATCTCCCACATATCTCTATAGCGCTGATCATTTTTTTATCTTGGATATAGATCACTCATATCTCTACAGTTCCATCCCTTTTTCATGCTAGATGTAGCTCCCGCATATCTATACAGTGTCAGCCCTTTTTCATGCTAGATGTAGAACACACATATCTCTATAGTGACATCCCTTCTTGGTGTTGGATGTAGCTCCCACGTATCTCTATAGTGCCATCCATTTTTCATGCTGGATGTAGAACTCACATGGCTCTATAGTTCCAGCCCGTTTTCATGTTGGATGTGAATCTCATACATCTCTACAATACAAACCCTTTTTCATCCTGGATGTAAAACTCACATGTCTCTATAGTGCCAACCCTTTTTCATGGTGGATGCATATATTTACACTACCAACTCTTTTTTATGTGGGATGTAAATATCAAACTATCTGTAGCGCCATCCCTTTTTCAACATGGATGCACATCTTTATAGTGCAAACCCTTTTTCATGTTGGATTTAAATTTCACACATATTTTACAGTGCCAACCCTTTTCATGTTGGATTTAAATTTCACACATATTTTACAGTGCCAGCCCTTTTTCATGTTGGATATGAATACCATTCGTCTTCCACAATGCCATCCCTTTTTCATGCTGGATGTGAATACCACTTGTCTGCATCATGGAATCATCACTCCCTCTTATGATGGACACTAATATGGGAAACTCCAAGCTTATCCCCGAATTACTCAAACTTCATTCTTGATAGAGGCTTGGTCAACACATTGGCTATCTGCTCGTCCATCGCAATATACTAGAGCTTCATTGATCCTCTCTACACCATACCCATTATATAGTGGTACCTGATGTCATGAAGCACATATTTCTTGAACAACTTCACACAAATTTGGTTGTCGCTGAACACATAAGTCACCTCTAACATGAGATCAAACAATTCTGCAAATAGCTTTTGAATCAACACCACCTCAAAGCTAGTCGAACAAGCTACAATGTACTCTACCTTGTCTGTACTCAGTGCCACACTCATCTGCTTCCTACTAAACTAGGAAATCATGCTAAACCCCAAACTAAAGCAACCCCCCAAAAGATTTATTCCTATATGTGACACTACCATCCCATTCTGAATCAACAAAGCCTTGCAGGACAATCCTTTGATTTGTCGCATATCTAATCCCATAATCAATCGTACCCTTTAGGTACCTCAACACATTCTTTGAAGCAATCAAGCGAACACGTCTCGAATCTACCATGTACTAGATCAATGTGTTCACTACAAATCATATATCCATCCTCATGTTCATCAAGTACATCAACAAACCAATAATCTACATGTATATTGTGGCATCAACTATCTCTGAAGTAGTATCACACACAAAATTCAAGTCCGATGCCATCAATGTATCCATGGCCTTGCGACCATCATATTGAATCTATTTAAGATCTCTATTGCATATTTTCCTTGACTAAAGAAAATATCATCTAGATTCTACCATACCTCAAGACCTAAGAAACAGTGCATCATTTGTAGGTCTTTCATCCTGAACTCTACAGAAAGCTTCTTCTTCATTTATACAATGAGATTCTTGTCACCTATCAAGAACAAGCCATTTAGATACAATAGTAGTACCATTTTTTTCCATCCTCAACATTAAAATAAAGGCTGGAATCAGCTTTACTCTTGGTAAATCCCAAGCTCGTTAGAAATCCATCTGTCCTATTGTACCATGTCTTATAATCCTATTTCAAACCATACAAGGATTTCTTCAGTTTGCACACATGTATCTCTCTGTCATGTGTCTCGAATCCTAATGGTTGCTCCACATACACTTCCTCTTCTACTACACCATTCAAGAATGTTTTCTTCATGTCCATCTAGTGTAGTTTCCACTTCATCATTGTAGCTATCACAAGTATATATCTAATTGAAGTGTATTTTGCTACAGGATAAAAAACCTCTTCATGGTCTATGGCTTCTTTTTGGGAGAATCCATGAGCCACAAATATTTCCTTGTATTTCTCAGTGCTACCATCTATTACATGCTTTATCTTGTAGACACATTTGAAATACACGATTGACTTTCCTCTGTTCTGGAAATCACATCCCAAACATCATTCTTCATGATCGACTGGTACTCTTTGGTCATGGAAACCTTCCACTCTTTCTTCTCGGTTGCATGTTTGTAGTTGGAAGTCTCTGCATCAATGATATCATATAACAATGCTACATAGCTAGACTATGGTCAAGGTATATTTATTTATTTGGAAGTCTCGTCTACAGAACCATAATTCTATGGATATTGAATTATCGATTGTGCCCATGTTGGTCTTCTCTTGTGAGTGTTCACCTCTTGGGGTTGATCTACAGGTATCTATGGCTCAGTCATATCATGGTATTCATGCTCTTCTAGAATCGTCTCTTCCATCACTATGTCTCTAACTTTGGGATCTTTAAGTTCTTATTCATATCCTTCATCGAAATGAATCTTCCTTGATCTACTAAAAGTTGTATCTTCATCAAAGGTAAAATCTCTGTAACACCCCGGTTTTGACCCCGTTGCATTAATATATATGATGTAAATATTATATCGAATCATGACAAGGAGATCAAGGCCAAGTCCTTGTCACTGATTAATATTTGGTATATAGGCGATCATTGTTGAGGCCTATGGTTTCTGTGCTGATTTAATAATGTTTGTAAACATCATGTAAATATGCAAATTAATGGAAACCCACAGGAAGCTATGTCAATGCAATGAATAATGAGATGGGGGCATGATTTTCCTAAGGATGAGGGGGTGGGGAATGTTAACCTTGAGCCAGTTTGGGGAAAAGCCATGTGTCATGGGGAGAACCCATCAGAACTGTCAACTACCCTCCTCCTTGTCTTCTCTTCTCAACCATTTATTCTACTAGAAGGTGGTTGAGGTAGTTATTTCTTGGAAGGGTAAGAGTATGGGAAAATTCAAATTGGGCAGAGCACCCAGTTCTAGGATGTCGTGTTTTGCTTGCATGGATAAGAAAACACCATAACTGTATGCCAGTTTGATTCACATGTTCACTTTTTTATTTACTCTCACGTTTTGAGGGTTGTGGAACGTTCTGGTTCATTCATTCACTCGCCACTATCTTCATTTCAGGGGAAGGAATGACATTGTGGTAGCAGCTGAGCTCTTCCTGTGTATCCTTCGCGTTTTGCGATTGTTTTCCCTTGGCAGGACTGCGATTGCTGCGTTGCAGCGTTATCCTAAACTACAGAGTGTATGAGACCTTGTTACTCGTGTTCCAGAGTAAGCCTGTGTTGTAGAGTCTCCATGTGGTTGTTGTATTGTGCACCCTGGTTCGGGTCTGAACTATGTACAAGACTTAGGTGTAATGCCCCGGTTTTGACCCCGGTGCACTAGATGTATATGATGTATATATATTGTAATGATCTTGGTGCGGAGCTAAAGGCCGAAGCCCCACCATTGATCGGTAATGCTATGTTTTGGATTTAAATTTGTCACCGATGGTATATCGGGGCATGCGGCATATATTATGTTGGCCATCATGTAAATATGCATCATAATTAATTAATGGACACAACCAGCTACGGTCGCGGCAACTAAATCAAATGGGGCATGATTTCCTAAGGATAAGGGGGGGGGTGAAATATTTAACCTATGGGCCGATGGGGAAAAGCCAAATGTCTATGAGGAAACCCATCAAACTGTCAACTACTTTTCTAGTCTTTTTACCCAATCATTTATTTCTTCCAGAATGTGGTTGAGTTAGTTATTGCATGGAATGGGAAGAGTATGGGCAAAAATTCGAATTGGGCAGAGACCCATTTTTGAAAAACGTGTTCTGACTTCCTTGGCAAGGAAAATGCCCAAAAACGTATGCCATTCTGCCATGCATCCACGTTTTTCCATTTTACTCACCATTCTCCTTCACGTTGGGGCTTTTGAGAGCAGCTGGAGTTTTTCCTGTGTCTTTCATTCCACGTTTTTTGTTGTTGGCTTCATTTTTCCCATGGATTGGAGGTCGTTTTTGTAGTGCCATGGATTGAATTGTTTTCCTCACGTTTTGGGATCCGCTGGTGCATTCTCCATTCACATTTTGTAGATTCATGTGTTTTTACCATGGCTGTGAAGGGCCATTCACGTTTTTGGCTGTCTCACGGACTATTTGGGTCGTTTTTCTCTGCTGTGAGTTGTGCTCACTGATAGATTCGGGGCTGTAGTTTTCCCCAGGTCGTGAATGTATTTTACTGTTACGTTTGGGGGCTGTTGTAAATTCGAGTGAGAGTCATTTTGGCCATGACAGGGCCAAGAATGACTCAGGAATTCATTTTCTTGTTTAGGCTGTGACAGCTGACTTAATTGCCGGAGTGCAATGTTTGGTCTTTGGACTGTGAGAGGAGCAGGGATGTTGGCTTAGATTTGCTTGATAAACCTGGTGGCTGGAACCACACAGACAGAGCTAGAGGGCTGGCCTTCTTCACCATCACCCCTGAATAGCACTGGAAGGGAATGCAGGGCCTGAGGGACTGTGTAGCAGAGAAGGGACTGATTCCTTTTGTTGGGTGTGGATGGGTGTCTTAGAGGCCAGGCTAGTCTTGTTGTAGGTGTCCTTGGCTCTGTAATGAGCTCACCAGCTTAACAATCTACCTTCTCCAGCTCCTTAATGGCCTGATAAACCCAACTGTGTTGGCTTGGCTGTGTGTTTTGTGCATCCCTGGCTATGTGTAAGCCTGCTAGTTCCCTTATTCCTTGGATAATCATGCCCAACTCGGGGGTGGCAGCGCTGTTGAGAGATTAAGGAGCACGCTGGCCTATGGTTGGGTGGAACGTTGCAGCGACGTAGCTGGTTGTGGAGCAAAGCTTTCATAAGATAAGTAATCCTGTGTATTTTACCTCTGCAATTCTATATTTACTGTTAATGAAAATGAAATGAACATGTTGAATGCACGCATGTATGAATGATGTTGTTTTCCGCTGTGCTTGATAGATAATTGTATATATGCATGTTTAAGCATTCTGTTTCAGGTAATTTTTAGGCCTGTACATGTTCATGGGCGGTTAGCCCGGGTTGATAAAGCTAGTAGTCACGTCCTCTTTGCCGGTCGGAGGCACGGGGACGTGACAGCATGGTATCAGAGTATTGGGTTGCAGCAATGGGCCTCTATGGGCCAAGAATAAGCAGTGACAGAAGCAGAATTACCTTCTGCTTAGCAGCAATCAGGAAAATTGAAGACAACAAATTTCAAAAATTTGGCTAAGTGTTGGAGCAGTCGGAGCAACCAGTGGATTTGACTTCCGCCGTTGTGGAAGGACTGGCGGAGTGGACGTCCGTCGTTGTGGGCGAATGGGTGAAGTTTCCCATCTGACCGTTTCGGAAGGTTTCATGAAGTTCCCGTCCGCCATTGCGGAAGGTTTCACGATCTTCCCATCCGCCGTTGCAGACGGCGAAGCGATTCTACGTCCGACGTGAGAGTCATCCGACAGCCGACGCCGGAACCGTTTGGGGAAAGCCGTGAAAATTTGTCTAAGTGTCGGAACGATTAGAAGGGAAAGTGGTCCAACATCCGATGTTACGAAATTCTGCCGACGTCCGACGTTCGAGATTGTTCTAAGTGCCGATCGGAAGAAGTTAAGATTGGGCGAGCCGCCGTTGTGGAAGCCAAAGCCATCCGACTTCCGATGTGAAAGTCAGCCGACGTCCGACGTAAGTGCCAAGTCGAAAGGTTTGGAGCTTTTGAGATCCGCCGTTGCGAAAGGTTTGGAGCTTCTTGGAGCCGATTCGGCAGAAGGAAAAGTGATCCGACTTCCAATGTCAGAGTCAGCCGACGCCCGACATTGATATTCCTCTAAGTAAGAACAGACGTCGGAAAGTTTGGAGCTTTTGGGAGTCACCGTTGCGGAAGGTTTGGAGCTTCCGAGAGCCGCCGTTGCGGCTGCCTAAATGAGTAAACCACCCGAAGCACAAAGGCTTCTGACAGCCGATTAGAGAGACAACCGACAGCCGATTCTGCACAGGGAAAATTTGTGTTTTCAGTGGGATTTTTCCAGTGGGATTTTTTACTGTT
>LPNX010824506.1:751809-809713 GCA_001517045.1 Pseudotsuga menziesii | reverse complement strand
GCCACTATGAGAAGCTTGATTAAAGCCCAGGAAGAGCAGCATCAGTTGAATGCTGCAATGTTGCAGAGTTTGACAGACTTGCATAAGAAGATAGACTCTAGAAAAGGTACAACAAGACCAGAAGGCAGTAAGAGCAGTACTAGGAGAAGGAGAAGAACTTCTAGTGGGTCATCCGATTCTGAAGAATCCAGCGGGGATTCAAGTTCATCTCCCCATAAAAGAAAAAGAAAGAGACACCACAGGGATCGCACTCGAGATGAATTCAAGAAAGCTAAACCTCCTACATTTGATGGTGAGGTAAAGACTGGACAAGAGGCTGAAGCTTGGCTTCTTGGGATTAAAAAGTACTTTCAAGTGCATGATTATTCAAGAAACATGAAGGCAAGAGTTGCCATATTCAATATGAATGGAAGGGCATCCATTTGGTGGGAACACTTCAAGCAAGTGAAGAGGATCAGTGAAAGGAGACTTAAGTGGAAGCAGTTCAAGAAGTATTTCAAGCAGAAATACCTTTCTGACAGGTATTATGATGACAAGATTAAGGAGTTCCATGAGCTAAGATTGGGACAATAGACCATGGAAGAGTATGCAAATAAGTTTTTGGAGCTATTGAGGTATGTCCGGTACATCAGAGATGAAAAAGTAAAGGTCCAGCGTTTTCTGAGTGGATTACCTCAGTCTTACAAAGAACGAATTGAGTTTTATGAGCCTAGAACTCTTGAAGAAGCAATAAGGAAGGCTAAGTATTGCTATGAGCAAAGCAAAGGTAAGCCAGATTACCATAAGGCATGGAAGGACAAGAAGACCGAGAAATTTGACCAAAGGAAGAAAGGTTTCAAACCTTCTAACTTCAGGAATCAGCAGAAGCAGCCGTCTCAAGCTGCGAGTAAGCCAGTTGGAGTGACTGGAGAAAAGCCTAAAGATCCACAACAGAATAGAGGGCCGCTTCAATGTTGGAAATGTGGAGGACCCCACATGCGTAGGAATTGTCCACTCGAGAATGAGAGTGCAAGGCCAACTTATAACGTGCAAGAAGCAGAAACAGTGGGTCAAGTAGCAAGGGCAGTTCCTAGGATTTATGCAGCACTGGAGGACCGTCAGGCAGATCACCAGTCAGCTGTGGTTGAGGTAGCACGTAAGATTGCCGAGCAATCTGTTTCTATTTTGATTGACCCTGGTTCTACTCACAGTTACATTACTCCTAGAGTAGTGGAGATTTGTTCCTTTAAGAAAGTAAAGCATAAGAAGTCTTTGTTAGTTCAGCTAGCCACTGGAACTAAGAGAAAAGTCAGTGAAGTGGTAGAGAAATGTCCATTGGTCATGAAGGGATTGGTCACGTGTGTATATCTGAATGTTCTACCTCTTGGTTCCTATGATGTTCTCATTGGAATGGATTGGTTAGAAGCTCATAGGGTGAAGCTTGATTGCTACAATAAGACTTTTGAATGTATGAATGAAGAAGGGAACCTAGTAGTTGTGAAAGGTATTCCAAAGGTGATTTCAGTAAGGCAGGTTTCAGCTATGCAGTTAAAGTTGTTCTGTAGGAAGGGTTTCCAGTTGTATGCAGCTCAGATTTTGGAGGAAACGAGAGATGAAACTCCTCGGTTGGAGGACTATCAAGTGTTACAGGAATTCGGGGATGTGTTTCCTGATGAGATTCCAGGGCTTCCTCCAAAGAGGGACATTGATTTCACTATTGAACTTGTGCCAGGAGCAGCACCAGTGTCCAAAGCACCCTACAGGATGAGTACACCAGAAATGCTAGAATTGAAGATGCAACTGCAAGAGTTGTTGGAAAAGAAGTACATTCGACCGAGTGTGTCTCCTTGGGGAGCACCAGTTCTGTTTGTGAAGAACAAAGATGGTACACTCAGGTTATGTATTGATTACAGACAGTTGAACAAGGTTACTGTGAAGAATAAGTATCCTTTGCCTAGGATTGATGATCTCTTTGATCAAATGAGAGGAGCAAAGGTGTTTTCCAAGATTGACTTGAGGTCTGGTTACCATCAAGTAAGGATCAAGGATGAAGACATTCATAAGACAACCTTTAGGACAAGGTATGGGCACTATGAGTTTGTAGTGGTACCATTTGGACTCACAAATGCACCAGCTACATTTATGTGCCTTATGAATAGTGTCTTCAGTAGGTATTTGGATAAGTTTGTTCTTGTTTTCCTTGATGACATTCTTGTATATTCTAAGAATGAGAAAGAGCATGAAGAGAATTTGAGACTGACATTGCAAGTGCTCAGGGAGCATCAGTTGTATGCAAAACTGAGCAAGTGTGACTTCTATAGAGATAGAATTCAGTATTTGGGTCACATTATCTCAGAGGAGGGTATATCTGTGGACCCTGAAAAGATTGAAGCCATTATGAATTGGCCTACTCCAAGAAATGCGACAGATGTAAGATCTTTCATGGGACTTGCAGGATACTATTGGAGATTCATTGAAGGATTCTCCAAAGTTGCACATGCTATCACTTCTTTGCAAAAGAAGGGGATGAAGTTCGAATGGACATCAAGGTGTGAAGAAAGCTTCCAGCAATTGAATAATCTTCTCACTAGTGCACCAATATTGAAAGTTGCAGATCCAGAGAAAGATTTTGTGGTATGTACTGATGCATGTGGACAAGGGCTTGGAGGGGTCCTTATGTAGGACAACCATGTGATATGTTATGAGTCAAGAAAATTGAAGGAGCATGAGAAGAACTATGCCACTCATGATCTAGAACTTGCAGCCATAGTACATGCTCTCAAGATGTGGAGACATTACTTGATGGGCAGGAGAATTGAGCTCAGAACAGATCACTGTGGACTGAAGTATTTGTTTGATCAGCCTACTCTGAATGCTAGGCAAGCAAGATGGCTAGAATTTTTATGTGAGTTTGATTTTGAAATCAAGCACATAAAAGGAAAGGAAAATAAAGTAGCTGATGCGCTCAGCAGGAAGATGCAGAAAATGCATGTGGCATCTCTTAGTATTTGCCAATCAGATTTGAGGCAGCAAATTGCTAATCATGTTGCTGGAGATGAATTGTATGAGCAGGTAAAAGACAAATTGCAGCAACAAAGTCTTGAGAAGAGGTATGAGGGATATAAATTGGAAGAAGATGGTCTTCTCACTTATAAAGGTAGAATTTATATCCCAAATGTAGCATATTTGAGGAGAGTTGTCATGGATGAAATCCATCAAGCTCCGTATTCTGGTCACCTAGGATATCAGAAGACAATAGCCACGGCCAGAAAGCAGTACTTTTGGCCAGGTATGAAAAAGGACATGACTGAGTACATCTCAAGGTGTATGAAATGTCAGCAGGTGAAGGTTGAGCATCAACATCCAGCAGGTTTGTTGCAGCCTTTACCAGTTCCAGAATGGAAATGGGAAGTTATTTCCATGGATTTTATTACAGGATTGCCAATGACTTGGAGACAACATGATTCCATCATGGTTGTGGTAGAAAAGTTGACAAAGGCAGCACATTTTATACCGGTTAAGTCTACGTATGAGACTGGCGACATTGCAAAGATCTTCATGAAGGAGATTTTCAAGTTGCATGGATTGCCGAAGGCAATAGTATCTGACAGAGATGTCAAGTTCACTTCCAACTTTTGAAAGGGGTTGTTTGCAGATTTGGGTACAAAGCTAAACTTCAGCACTGCATACCATCCTCAGACAGATGGTCAGACAGAGAGAGTTAATCAAGTGCTTGAAGATATGCTTCGTATGTATGTGATGGACAAACCAACCAAGTGGGAAGATTACTTGCACTTGGTAGAGTTTGGTTATAACAATGGACATCAGGCATCCTTGGGGATGAGTCCATATGAAGCTTTGTATGGAAGAAGGTGTAGGACACCAGTGACTTGGGATAATCCAGTGAACAGGATTGTGCTTGGACCGGAATTGCTCAGGGAAATGGAGCAAGAGGTTGTAAAGATTAGGCAAAAGCTGAAAGCAGCATAGGACAGACAAAAAAGCTATGCAGATAAGCATAGGGTGAACATGGAATTCAGTGTTGGGGACCATGTTTACCTCAGAGTGAGGGCAAGGAAGAGTTCCTTGAAACTTGGAAGTTGTGCCAAGTTGTCACCAAGATACTGTGGGCCGTTTGAAGTGCTTGAAATAATAGGGCCAGTTGCGTATAGACTTGCATTGCCTGCTAGCACTAGAGCTCATAATGTTTTTCATGTTTCCTTGCTTAAGAGATATGTACATGATCCTAACCATGTGATAAATTGGGATGTGATTCAGGTGGAACCCGAGGGAGAGTTCCGAATCGAGCCAATGCACATCCTCGACAGGAAGGTCACAATGCTCTGGAACCGAGCCATAGGGCAGGTAAAGGTGCAATGGGAGCACTTCGAACCTGAAGAGGCTACATGGGAGCTGGAGGATGCCATGCGATTGGCACACCCATTTTTGTTCAATTATGTGGAACACTGAGGCGATGCCAGTGTAGCATTTTGTTCAATTTTGTAAGCACTGAGGACAGTGCTATTGAAGGGGGAGGGGAATGTAATGCCCCGGTTTTGACCCCGGTGCACTAGATGTATATCATGTATATATATTGTAATGATCTTGGTGCGGAGCCAAATTCCAAATCCCCACCATTGATCGGTAATGCTATGTTTTGGATTTAAATTTGTCACCAATGGTATATCGGGGCATGCGGCATATATTATGTTGGCCATCATGTAAATATGCATCATAATTAATTAATGGACACAACCAGCTACGGTCGCGGCAACTAAATCGAATGGGGCATGATTTCCTAAGGATAAGGGGGGGGTGAAATATTTAACCTATGGGCCAATGGGGAAAAGCCAAATGTCTATGAGGAAACCCATCAAACTGTCAACTACTTTTCTTGTCTTTTTCCCCAATCATTTATTTCTGCCATAATGTGGTTGAGTTAGTTATTGCATGGAATGGGAAGAGTATGGGCAAAAATTCGAATTGGGCAGAGACCCATTTTTGAAAAACGTGTTCTGACTTCCTTGGCAAGGAAAATGCCCAAAAACGTATGCCATTCTGCCATGCATCCACGTTTTTCCATTTTACTCACCATTCTCCTTCACGTTGGGGCTTTTGGGAGCAGCTAGAGTTTTTCCTGTGTCTTTCATTCCACGTTTTTGGTTGTTGGCTTCATTTTTCCCATGGATTGGAGGTCGTTTTTGTAGTGCCAGGGATTGGATTTTTTTCCTCGCGTTTTGGGAGCCACTGGTGCATTCTCCATTCACGTTTTGTAGATTCATGTGTTTTTACCATGGCTGTGAAGGGCCATTCACGTTTTTGGCTGTCTCACAGACTATTTGGGTCATTTTTCTCTGCTATGAGTTGTGCTCACTGATAGATTCGGGGCTGTAGTTTTCCCCAGGTCATGAATGTATTTTACTGTTACGTTTGGGGGCTGTTGTAAATTCGAGTGAGAGTCATTTTGGCCATGATAGGACCAAGAATGACTCAGGAATTCGTTTTCTTGTTTAGGCTGTGACAGCTGACTTAATTGCCGGAGTGCAATGTTTGGTCTTTGGACTGTGAGAGGAGCAGGGATGTTGGCTTAGATTTGCTTGATAAACCTGGTGGCTGGAACCACACAGACAGAGCTAGAGGGCTGGCCTTCTTCACCATCACCCCTGAAAAGCACTGGAAGGGAATGCAGGGCCTGAGGGACTGTGTAGAAGAGAAGGGACTAATTCCTTGTGTTGGGTGTGGATGGGTGTCTTAGAGGTCAGGCTATTCCTGGTGTAGGTGTCCTTGGCTCTGTAATGAGCTCACCAGCTTAGCAATCTACCTTATCCAGCTCCTTAATGGCCTGATAAACCCAACTGTGTTGGCTTGGCTGTGTGTTTTGTGCATCCCTGGCTATGTGTAAGCCTGCTAGTTCCCTTATTCCTTGGAGAATCATGCCCAACTCAGGGGTGGCAGCGCTGTTGAGAGATTAAGGAGCACGCTGGCCTATGGTTGGGTGGAACGTTGCAGTGATGTAGCTGGTTGCGGAGCAAAGCTTTCATAAGATAAGTAATCCTGTGTATTTTACCTCTGCAATTCTATATTTACTGTTAATGAAAATGAAATGAACATGTTGAATGCACGCATGTATGAATGATGTTGTTTTCCGCTGTGCTTGATACATAATTGTATCTATGCATGTTTAAGCATTATGTTTCAGGCAATTTTTAGGCCTGTACATGTTCATGGGCGGTTAGCCCAGGTTGATAAAGCTAGTAGTCGCGTCCTCTTTGCCGGTCGGAGGCACGGGGACGTAACATTAGGAATGGGAGAGATGTAGAATGTGCTTGATAAACCTAGTGTGGAACCTCACAACAAGATAAGATTGGCTGGTGAACTTGCTATGCACATCCTGAAGAGCACTGGAAGGGAAGGTGTAGCCTGAGGGACTGTGGACCAGAGAAGGGGACACTTCCTTGTGTTGAGTGTGTAGGAAGTGGGAATCCAGGACAAATAGGTCTTGTGAAGGTGTTCTCAGCTTTGTAGATGAGCTCACTAGCTTAGCATTTCTTCCTGCCCATTGCCTTGGAAGCCTAAAAAACCCAACGAGAAAGATGGCTTGGCTAGTAGCCTGATAAACCCATCTGTTGGCTTGGCTGCGTCTTGTTGTGTTTGACTTGGTGAGTAACCTTTGGTGGGATAGTCTAATAAACCCAATATTGAGATGGATTGACTGTGTACAGTCTAATAAACCCATATGTTGGCTTGACTGGTGTTAACACCTGTATTTAGCAAAGCAGAAATAAGACGGTGGTGGAGGTAATATTATGTTGTTTAGATACTTTGGTTTAAGGATATAATGTAAAGGTGGAATGATAACCAAAAGATCGGCCAAGTTAGTAAAGATCCTAGGCCGTGATGAAAGAGGAGAGAAAATCAATGGCTGGTATTTCCTCCGCTCTTCGAAACATGCGAGGATTATAAGATAGGTTCGGGCTTTTAACTAGCGGCAAAGATCAAAGGTTATAAAGTTGTCCTAAGCAGATCCACGGCTCACATCAAATCCGCCTTGTGAAAGCATGAGTTAGTTAAGGAAATGGAGGCTGGAAGAATCATGTATATTCCTCTCGATCCGACAGTGGAGGGGCAGAATCGGGTCACATCAATGCATGGGATTGATTCCGTAACCGGAACCTGCAATGTGTGTGTGGTGATTAATCCGACAGTCGAGGATCAGAGGCGAAGTGGATCGACGGCCATTATGGTTTCCGGGGGATGAACCTGCACGTGGGATAATCCCAAACAACCCAGCGGAACTCGTTATATGATGCTTGATCCAACGGTTGGAGATCAAAGCATAATAGATCAACAATTGTTATAAATTTCGGGGGGTGAAATTGCGCGAGAGATAAGTCCGAGGCTGCCAGCGGAATTGGGAGATGTCGACAGATCTGACGGCTGACAAATGCCGGGCAATCACATCAACGGCTGGAAAGGATTCCAGAAGATGAACGTGCACGGCAGATAATCCCGAATTGCCCGGCGGAATCGGGTACATGGCGGATGATCCGACGGTGCGTGGTTAAAGGCATATCGCATCGACGGCTGGGAATAATTCTGCTGATCAAAGTTGCTCGAAGGTTAAAGCGAAGGAGCCCAACGGAATTTGGTAAACGCCACGTGATCCAACGGCCCACCAGTAAAGGTATGTCAGATCGACAGATGTGGATGATTTCGGGACTCAGAGTTGCACGATGGTTAAATTCAAAGGGCTCAGCGGAATGCGGGACGTGGCGTTTGATCCGACGGTGAAGGGGGAAGTACGTCACATCTACGGTCATGAGCGATTCCGGGAGGGAGACTTGCACGGTGTTTATCGCCAAGACGCCCGACGGAAAAAGATACGTGGCATGCGATCCGAGGGCCAAAAATTACAAAGAATAGATCAACGGTTGGTAATGAATCCGGAGGAGAAAGACGCGCGGCTGATAGTAGATGGTGGTTGCGGAAAGTAAATGCTCATCCACGTGGCGAATTGTGGTAGGCTCCAGGGATAAAAGCAGCCTATAAAACTTAACGTTGACCCACATCATTGTTATTTTATTCGTTGGGAACGGGCAAAAAGGACTGGTCTATCTGTCGGCTTCCATTTGTCAGTGACCAGCTTCTATTCATCAGGTGCAGACACGCTCCGGGCACGCGCCTCCATAGTAAACCAGGTAAAACTGAAACCCAGTAACTCTGTAATTCCCCTTCTCAAAGTTACCAGTGTGAAATTCAGTAATGGACCAGGGAAAAGAAGCTCAAATGTCGGTTCAAGTCGTAGATGATAGAGAAGAATTCTTAGTAGACAGGGATAGGAATGTATGCGACCCCTTCCTCTCTGTGGAAAGTGTGTCTGTTAGCAAAGAGAGATTATGGCATTACCATTTGTGAGGGAACGATGTCTTGAACGTGTGCAAGTCTTTCTTGTACTATTTCGCCATTGAGCAAACCCTCCATTTCCCAGAGTTCGCAGAGTGGTGTGCTGTGAATTATTCTCCGTCTCAAAGAATAATTGTCAGTCGGTCTGCGTCCAAAGTATTGTGTAGAGTCAATGCTGCGGTCATCCGAGAAATCCTTAGTTTGCCGAAAAATTACCCAGATAGTCGTGAAGTGATAAATGGGTCAATCCTAGTCGAATTGTACAAGAAGTGTGAAGCCGAAACCCGCTGTAAATTCCTGTCGAGTGTTTTAAAGGATGGTCAGTCTTTAGATGGTGTATTCATGCCCTACCCTGTACATATTTTCAAGAGTGAAGTTCAATTGGTCATTTCTTTGGTGTGTCAAGTATTAGGCCTAGATGAGGATTGTCGTGTGGGCGAGGTCGTTCTCAGATTTTTGTTGAGAATGAGTTCCCTTGTTTCTGAGTCTCAGTCAACCCCAGTTTTTAATTTAGACGAATACCTGGCTGAAGCAATTCATCTTCAGCTAAGCGAGTTCCCCAAGGTCCAGTTTTTCAGGTTCCAGACTTAATTGCTTAATATGCTACTATGTTCCAATATCTCTGAGTTGAAGTTTCTGAGTACTCTGTGCTCTTCTGATTTACCAAAACAAATCAGCATGTTCGAATTTTCCAATTCGATCATGTCTGAGATGTACAAAATGTTGTTCAATGAAGAATTACCCCGTGTCCTGGATGAAATGAGGAGCTTAATGCAGTCTTCACCAGAGGATCGGGTTGGAGACTGGTTTTTGTACAGAGATTATACCGTGTTGAGAATATATGGATTCACTGGTCAGCCTTATAGGCTACCTTCTTTCTTGACCCCGAGAATCTTCGCATTGGAATTCATGAGACAGAGATTGCTGTCTGAGGAGGAACATTTTTGTGATTTCAAGAAGTCTTCGAACATCAAGTTTCCGTTTAAGGTTGGCACCTTCATTTTTAAAAGCAAGGGTGCCTTGGTTTTTGTAGAAAAGTTACTGGAAAATATGGATTTTATGAAAGAACCAAATGTGAATTACGACCCCCACCAAGTGATCTCATTGAGAAAACAAGCTAACAGGAATAAGCCATTTGAACATCAAGCTGTTGAGGGGTTAGCTGAAATGGCTAATTTATTGCAGTTTACTGACGAGTCAAAGTCCGATGAAGAGACACATCCTGCACCTGGTACAGCAATCCAAATCACAGAGGGTGTTAGTGTTGCGGTTAAGAGGAGTTTGTCCGATGCTGAGAGTATGGAAGTGGACGAAGAGGCGTCCCATAAAAAGGCAAGGCTGCTCGGAGGAGGTGAGACTGTAGATGAAGAAGTGTCTGATGTTTTCAAAAAAGATGCCTTAGTCCCGATGAAGACCGTGCAAGTCAATCAATTCTCCTTTAAAGGTTTAGAATGGGGTGTAGACAGTCCAGAACCCAACCCCTTATTTAAGTCAAGAGAAGAGCTCAAGGCGAGCTACATGGAAAAGAGGAAGCAGTCCCTAGAGGAAATGAGAAGTCTGCTCCCAAGGGTAAGAAACTTGTACAGTTCAAAAACATCTCTAGTTTCGGCTAGAGATGCTGAGAAAAATACTTTTAAGATGGCCATAGTGAATGACAAGAGGATGTCTGAGATAGAAGTCAGGCTAGACAAAATCAGCACCCCAGACAAGATTCAGCTGCATAAACAAACCAGTGACATCCTCTACTCAGATTTACTGCAGGCCATGGTGAGGATAAACAAATTACAGGTGTTGGTAGACAAATTGGAAGTCCAGTTAAAGCATGAGAAAGTGGAAAATAAGGCAAATGTTATTCAGATCAGAAAACTGCATGCGGACATTGCTATCTCAGACAATACCCAGGCTGTCAAGAAGTTGCTGGAAGAGAAAGATAATGCGCTCCAGGTTTTGAAGAAGAAGTTAAAGATACCAGGCTCAGAACATGTCCAATCAGCTGAATTGCTAGCTCTCCAGGAGGAGAAAGATAAAATCCATCAGAAGATGATGGAATACAAAGGAAAGGCTGGAGAGCTGCAGGAGAAAAAGGATAGGTGGGAGACCGAGAGGGAGGAGTTGTTATCCCAAATCTCCGTGATGAAGAAATATCAGACTGAGGAAAAGGAGATTATGGAAGAGCTAATGAGACAAACCCCTACCGGTGATGACTTATCTATTGTAAACATCCAGAAGCCATTAGCTGATTTTTCTGCAGATGACCTGTTGGTGTCTATGTCCCAAGTGAATTTGAAGGAGGAAGCTATTAAGGAGTTGAAAGCCGAGAATGAAAAATTAAAGGCCGAATTAACCAAGATAAGTGAAAGCAGAAAACAGATCTTGCAGGACAAGAGTCAATTATAGAAAAAGATCGAAGAGCTAAAAGAAAAATGCATTGGGAAAGGCCCTCTTCAGGGGGCGAAACATATTATTTGGGATACACTGACCATAGAGATTACCAAGTTCCGGCATTACTTGAGTTTTATTGATGATTTTTGTATACTGACAAAGTCGTCCCAACAAAGACTGAAACTGGTGAATGAACACATGGCAAGAAGACCCCTCACTACAGCTCAGAATACATTAAATTTTCTGAATTCACTGACATACCAAAAGCTGCACGACATGGGCATAAAGGACAGAATCTCAATAGTGCTATCGGTGAAGAAGATCATCCACAAACACCATTTAATGAAGATTGTCCAAGAGAAGTCAGAAGAACTGCTTGTGCAGGTCACTAAGTTCAAACAAGAGTTTAAAGAGTTGTTCGAAGATGGATTTCCGTCCTTCTGGGACGAAGAAGGTAGGATGCTCCCGCCTGAACATTATCATCACCTGCTTGTCCGGGCTGGCATGGACCACTCGAAATTTAATATCTTGGAGAAGAACCTGACAGGGCAAACCATTGTAGAAATGTTAACAGAAGATTTTGAAGTCCTGCAGAAGTTAGTCGTTATCAGAGCCAGATTGCCCAAGAAATATTATGAAGCATATATGGAGCTCGAGGTAGCTATTCGGGAGATGATGGAGTGTGACACCCCAAGTTCGGAGCAGTGGAAAGATGTAGAGCAGTTTGGGAAAACAAAGTATATTCTTTCCCCCTAGGAACAGGTGTCAGGTGCTGAAGAGCTGATGGGGCAAAGACGTGGAGCTGATGGGGCAAAGACGTGGAGCTAATTGGGACAAAGACGTGGAGCTGATGGGGCAAAGATGTGTAGCTGATTGGGACAAAGACGTGGAACGGTTGGCCGAAAGTTTGTTATCCAGTTGATTTGTACTTAGTGATATGTTAGGAATGGAGTTGTAACAACCTCCTAGTGGTGTAGGAATTCAGTTACAAACTCTAATTTACGCCGATCATTCTGTTATTGATCTGCTGGGGGCAGACTTATTGTTTTATCTATAAATTTGTATCTTTTTATGAGATGGGGTTTGGAACCCATCGAAGGAAGTGATTTGTGGAGAACATATCTGTTTTATTTTAATACCAAAAATGAATGCATGAGAGCTTTTTCAGAGATTCATGTGTCATTGATGTTGCAGTCCATGCTTTCTTTCTTTGTGTGATTGTATTTTCCCCTGTGTAACACTCCATTCTGTTTTTTCTTCATATCTGGAACATAGTGTTTGATGATTAGAATTCATATGCTTATGCTCTATTCATCGTTTCAGGTATTATATGATTTTTTCTACTAAAGTTGATATGGAATTCGTCTTAGACGCTCTGTATTGATGGGTTGTTCCCTCGTCCTTTCTATTTCACCTTGATAAATGGAATGACTGCAATTATGTGATTATCTTGCCTTTGATAAGTCTTGTGTATACATCTTTGTGATCTTTTATATGTATATGACTCCATGCCCAATGGATATGTGATTGTTTCAACCGAACAAATAAATCTTTAAATATTGTTTACCATCTGGTCTTCTAAGATTTGTATTGAGAGATCCCTCTCTGGAAGAAAATACCAATTTCTTCCTAAAGTGGTTTTGTTGTTACCTCGGGGTGTACCTTTTACAACCTGGGTACATTCTGAGTGCTAACAACTGGTCCTTAAGGTGATATTTGGCTTGACTGTGAACAGTCTGTGATACCCAACTATGAGATGGCTTGACTGTGAACAGTCTGTTAAACCCATTTGTTGGAATGTTTTACCCTGTATCCTGATAAACCCAAATGTGTTGACTTGGCTGAGTGTTCTTGCACCTTGGCTATGTATGAGTCTACCAGTGTTCCCTTATTCCTGAAAGAAATCATGCCTAGCTCGAGGGTAGCAGTGTCCCTAAGAGACTAAGGAGCACACTGGCCTATGGTTGGGTAGAAAGTTGCAACGACATAGTTGGTTGCAGGACAAGTTTTGTTCAAGATAAGTTTTCTTGTCTATGTTATTCTCTGCAATTGTATTTCTTGTATTGTAAATTGCTTGATGGAATGTGATGAACATGTTGATGTGTTGAATTGATGCATTGTTCCTTTGAATAACTGCAATTATAGGCATCTATGTATGATTTTCCATCAATGCATTCTAAACTAAGTTGTAGGGTAGAGTGGCCAGCTTGGAAATGTCCTGAATGATCAGATCGATCCAAAGATGTAGTGAAAAAGCTAATTTTCCTGCTAGAAATCCTCCTTTGTGCAAATTTGCAGGATTGCGGGATGCGGAATGTTGTTTCGCAGATTTTGGTCTCCGTAGATTTCCCTTCCGCAGCTTCCTCTCTACAACTTGCATGATGTGGGATGTGTGATCGTGGTGTTGTGATTTCCATAATTCCCAATCCCGCCAATCAAGTCTCCACGCCATCGATCTTCGTGGGATGGTTCTTCGTCGTTGATCTGTTTCTAATGTGGGATGCAGGTTGCGGGAAGTGAGATTGCAATTTTTGTAATTTCTCGACCCCGCAACTCAGGATTCCCGCGCCATTGATTTTTGTGGGTGGATTCTGAACCATTGATTTGGTTCTAGTCTGTGGGATCATTTGGGATGGTTGATTTTTGTCACGTTTTCTCTCTGCCATCGGATCTCCTCTGAGATATTTTGTTGTAGATCATCAAACTAATCCATGGAAGACGGTAAGGAGCATGACAGTGTTGGAAATGTCGAGAAGTGGTTTGCGACCATGAACTGTGTTTCGATGAACAGAAAAGGTTCTTGATGAAATTTTTAATTCCGCATGATAATGGGGTATGGGTACGTGACAGTGTGGTATCGGAGCTGTGGGTTACAGCATTAGGCCTGGATGGGCTTGAGAGAAGTCAAGAGTACCCTCTGATACCAACTTGTAGTACACTATAGTATGGTATCCTAGCTGCGGGTTATAGCATTGGGCCTGGATGGGCCGCGAATCAGTTAACCAAAGCTATCGGTTACAACATTGGGCCTAGATAGGCCAGGTGACAGTAAGTAAATGGTTTTGATTTTGAATTACTATGTGTCTAACAAATGGTGTTGATAACACATTTTGCAGAGTCATAGTAGATTTTAGAAAATTAAGTTATGGTTCAACCATGAGAACCCATGGCAGATATGATGCTCGGGACTCCTACGAGCGTGCACGAGATTCCATGGAGGGAAATGTCCGAGTTGGAAATGATGACATAGAATCTAATGGAAGGATATTTCAAGAGATGACACCAGATATTGTAGCCACCATGAGAAGCTTTATTAAAGCTCAAGAAGAGTAGCATCAGTTGAATGCTCCTATGTTGCAGAGTTTGACAGACTTGCAAAGAAAGATAGACTCTGGACAGGGTACAGTAAAACCTGAAGGCAGTAAGAGCAGTACTAGAAGAAGAATAAGGACTAATAGTAGATTATTCGACTTAAAAGAAGCAAGTGGGTATTCAAGCTCTTCTTCTCGCAAGGGAGGCTCCATAGGGATCGCCCTCAGGATGAATTTAAGAAGGCTAAACGCCCTATGTTTGATGATGAGGTAAATACCAAGCAAGAAGTTGAATCTTGGCTTCTTGGCATAAAGAAGTACTTCAAAGTTTAGGATTATTTGAGGAACATGAAGGAAAGGGTTTCCATATTCAATTTGAATGAAAGGGCATCCATTTGGTGGGAGCACTTCAAGCAGGTAAGGAGGATCAATGAAAGAAGACTTAAGAGGAAACAGTTCTAGAAGTATTTCAAGCAGAAATACCTCTCTGATAGGTAATATGATGACAAGATTAAATAATTCCATGAGCTGAGATTAGGACAACAGACCATGGAGGAGTATGCAAATAAGTTCCTAGAACTATTGAGGTATGTCAGGTACATCAAGGATGAAAAAGTGAAAATCCAACGTTTCTTGAGTGGATTGCCTTAGTCTTACAGAGACCGAATCGAGTTTTATGAACCTAGAACTCTTGAAGAAGAAATAAGGAAGGCTAAGTATTGCTATGAGAAAAGCCAACGAAAACCTGATTACCATAAGACATGGAAGGACAAAAAGAATGAGAAGTCTGACCAAAGGAAGAAAGGTTTCAAACCTTCTAGTTTCAGGAATCAACAGAAGCAACCATAACAAGCTGAAAAGCAGCCGACCAGAGTGATGGGAGGGAAACCAAGAGATCCACAGCAGAACAGAGAACCTCTCCAATGTTGGGAATGTGGAGGATCCCACATGCACAGGAATTGACCACTCGAGGATGAGAGTGCAAGGCCAACTTACAACATTCAAGAAACATAAACAGTGGGTCAAGTGGAAAAAGTAATCCCTAGGATTTATGCAGCATTGGAGGACAGCCAGGAAGATCACCAGTCAACTGTGGTTGATGTTGCAGGTAAGATTGTTGGAAAATTTGTTTCTATCTTGATTGACCCTGGTTCTACTCACAATTACATTACTCCTAGAGTAGTGGAGATTTATGCCTTTAAGAAAGTAAAGCATAACAAATCTTGGTTAGTTCAGCTAGCCACTAGAACTAAGAGAAAGGTTAGCGAAGTGGTGGAAAAGTGTCCATTAGTGATGAATGGATTGGTCACCTATGTAGAGCTGAATGTTCTACCCCTTGGTTCCTATGATGTTCTCATTGTAATGGATTGGTTAGAATCTCACAGAGTAAAGCTTGATTGTTATAACAAGGCTTTTGAGCGCTTGGATGAAGAAGGCAACTCAAGGATTGTGAAAGGAATTCCAAAGGTGATTTCTGTAAGGAAGGTTTTAACAATGCAGTTAAAGAAATTCTGTAGGAAAGGTTTCAAGTTATATGCAGCTCATATTTTGGAGGCACTAGAGAATGAAACTCCTAGGTTGGAGGACTTTCATGTGTTGCAGGAATTCAGGGATGTGTTTCCTGATGAAATTCCAGGGCTTCCTCCAAAGAGGGACATTGATTTCACAATTGAACTTGTGCTAGGAGAAGCATTAGTGTCCAAGACACCCTACAGAATGAGTACACCATAAATGCTAGAGTTAAAGATGCAACTGCAATAGTTGGCAGAGAAGAATTATATCAGACCCAAAGTGTCTCCTTGGGGAGCACTAGTTTTGTTTGTAAAGAAGAAATATGGTACACTCAGATTGTGTATTGATTACAGACAGCTGAAAAAAGTCACAGTAAAGAATAAGTATCCTTTGCCTAGGATTTTTGAACTCTTTGATCAAATGAGAGAAGCAAGGGTATTTTCCAAGATTGACTTGAGGTCGGGTTAGCATCAGGTGAGAATCAAGGATTAAGACATTCATAAGACAACCTTCAGAACAAGGTATGGGCATTATGAGTTTGTAGTGGTACCATTTGGTCTCACAAATGCACCAACTACATTTATGTGCCTTATGAATAGTGTGTTCAGCATGTATTTGGAAAAGTTTGTTCTTGTTTTCCTTGATGACATTCTTGTTTATTCTAAGAATGAGGAAGAACATGAAGAGAATTTGAGATTGACATTGCAATTGCTCAGGGAGCATCAGTTGTATGCAAAGATGAACAAGTGTGACTTCTATAGAGATAGAATTTAGTATTTGGGCCACATTATCTCAGAAGAGGGTATCTCTGTGGACCCTGAAAAGATTGAAGCCATTATGAATTGGCCTACTCCAAGAAATGTGACAGATGTAAGATCTTTTATGGGGCTTGCAGGATACTATAGGAGATTCATTGAAGGATTATCCAAGGTTGCACATGCCATTACTTCTTTGCAAAAGAAGGGCATAAAGTTTGAATGGATAGTGAGATGTTAAGAAAGCTTCCAGTGATTGAATAATCTTCTCACAAGTGCACTGATTTTGAAAATTGCAGACCCAGCGAAAGATTTTGTGGTGTGTACTGATGCATGTGGTCAAGGGCTTGGAGGAGTCCTTATGCAAGACAACCACGTTATATGTTATGAGTCAAGAAAGTTGAAGGATCATGAGAAGAACTATGCCACTCATGATTTGGAACTTGTAGCCATAGTACATGCTCTCGAGATGTGGAGGCATTACTTGGAAGATTTGAGTTAAAGACAGACCATTGCAGTCTGAAGTATTTATTTGATCAGGCTACTCTAAATGCCAGAAAAGCTAGATGGCTGGAGTTTTTATGTGAGTTTGATTTTGAAATCAAACACATAAAAGGAAAGAGAATAAGGTAGTTGACGCACTCAGCAAGAAAGTGCAGGAAATGCATGTGGCATCTCTTAGTATTTTCCAATCAGATTTGAGGCAGCAGATTGTTAATCATAATGCTGGAGATGAAATGTATGCGCAAGTAAAGGACAAATTGTAGCAGCAAAGCCTTGAAAAGAGTTATGAGGGATATAAATTAGAAGAAGAGGGATTTCTTACTTATAAAGGAATACTTTACATTCCGAAGGTAGCATATTTGAGCAGAGTTGTTATGGACAAGATCCATTAAGCTCCATACTCTAGTCACCTAGGGTATCAGAAGACAATTGTTACAACTAGAAAGCAGTACTTTTGGCCAGGAATGAAAAAGGACATGGCTGAATATATTTCGAGGTGCATGAAATGTCAGCAGGTAAAGGTTGAGCATCAAGACCCTGTTGGTTTTTTACAGCCTTTGCCAGTTCCCGAATGGAAATGGGAATTTATTTCCATGGATTTTATTACAGGATTGCCAATGACTTGGAGACAACATGATTCCATCATGGTTGTGGTGGACAAGTTGACAAAGGAAACACATTTCGTATCGATCAAGTCTACACATAAGACTGATGATATTGCAAAGATATTCATAAAGGATATTTTCAAATTGCATGGATTGCCTAAGGCAATAGTCTCTAATAGAGATGTCAAGTTCACTTCCAATTTTTGGATGGGGTTGTTTGCGGATTTGGGTATAAAGTTGAATTTCAGCACTGCCTACCATCCTTAGACTGATGGGTAGACAAAGAGAGTTAACCAAGTGCTAGAAGACATGCTTCGCATGTATGTAATGGACAAACCAACCAAGTGGGAATATTATTTACACTTGGTAGAGTTTGCTTATAATAATGGACAACAAGCATCCTTAGGGATGAGTCCTTATGAAGCGTTGTATGGTAGGCGGTGTAGAACACCAGTGACTTGGATAATATAGTGAACAGGGTTGTGCTTGGTCCAGAATTGATCAAGGAGATGGAGCAAGAGGTTGTAAAGAGCAGGTAGAATCTGAAAGCAGCCCAGGACACATAGAAAAGCTATGCTGATAAGCATAGGGTGAACAGAGTGTTCAATGTTGGGGATCATGTTTACCTTAGAGTGAGGGAAAAGAAGAGTTCCTTGAAGCTTGGGAGCTATTCCAATATGTCACCCAAATACTGTGGGTCGTTCTAAGCACTTGAAAGAATAGGTCCAGTTGCATATAGACTTGCATTGCCTTCTAGCAATAGGGCTCATAATGTTTTTCATGTTTCTTTGCTTAAGAAATATATACATGACCCTAACCATGTGATAAATTGGGATGTGATTTAGGTTGAACCTGATGGAGACTTCCAAATCGAGCCAATGTACATCCTCGACAGGAAGGTCACCATGCTTTGGAACTGATCCATAGGACAGGTAAAGGTGCAATGGGATCACTACGGTCCTGAAGAGGATACATGGGAGCTAGAGGATGCCATGCGATTGGCACATCCATTTTTGTTCAAATCTATGGAACACTGATGCGATGCCTATTGTAATCTCACAAATCACATAGGGTTACCAATAATACACATATAAACATAACAGATACAAGAGACAAGAATAGATAAGGAAATAACAGATTATATTACATGAGGGTCCATACATATACAAAAACTTAACCAAGTTCTCATATGGCTCAACAGCCTAATATATATGATTACAAACAGTTACAAATAAATACCTATCAGTTTGGTCAACCAACACGAGTTTATGTGGCCGACCTAATCTCCAATTAGTTGGCTATTCTACTAGTCGGCTCACCGACTAGCTCCTCCAACATCTCCCCCAGGAACAAAAATATTTCTTCGTCTTGAAGAAATAAGGGAGCTACTCAACACTGCACTTTCTGAGGTGGTTACTTCTAATATGGTTTGTTTTCATGGGCTGTGTAGTCGGATAGTTGGTCCTTTCTGCACACATACTTCCACAATGGCTTCTGATGTAATGGCAAGTCGGTGCTGAAACTCTGTCCAATTCTGTAGTACTTTCTGGATGTTGATAGTCAAGGTTGTGAATCTTGACAGGGTCGACATTTTCTCCTAGATGGAAAGGTCTGTGATGCTTTCCATGTTGGGTCCCATAAATTGAGCCTTTTCTTTCCTTGTATCCAATAGTCTCTTCATCTATGGGCAGATTGTGTCTAGCTTGTCGAGGCTCGGTAGTGCTTGATGTACCCATTGGTGTGCTTGTTTCTCTAGTTTCTGTAATTTGGTTGTTTCCAATACAATGTGGTCCTGTATTGTACTTCTCATTGTTTCTTCGATGCCTTGCCTCTTTTCTATCACTTGGATTTTCTCATGAGTCTGGTGAGTCTACTGTAATACTTGTCCATAGTAGGTAGGCCAATCACAGAGTACTTCTTATGTGATGATAGACTCTTCCAAGTGGTCCTACAGTACCTTGTGGGACTCCTAGAATGTTGTATACTGCTTCCTTAATAGTCTGGATGTTTCCTCTTTTTTCTCTTCTTTTCTATTTTGTAGGTGTATTTGTAGGGTCACACCACACTTTAAAATAGTTGATATGCTTTTTCCAATGGCTTGTCTATGTCGGCCTCTATTGGTCCCGGTATTACTGTTTGAATTAAACTCCTACATTTTGTCAGAAATTCAATTTGCTCTTTATTAGTACTATCAAGCTGCTCTCGTCTAGTCTGGCTTCTTGTTGCTGCTTTTGTGGCGAGAGTTTCTAGGAGTTGTCCCAACTCTCCATCTCTTTGTTTGTTGTGTCGACTGCAGTAGTCGATCCAAGTTGGTTGAGGTGGATCACTGTCGGCCTTTGTTCTTTGTGGTGTTCCTTCTTCTTTTTGTCTTTTCTTTTTCGTTTGTGTCTATGTTGGTCTGTCTATTGTTCTGCCTATGGTTCTATAAGTGGCTGATTTCAATTTGGTTGGTCTCTTGGCTGCCGATCTTCATTGGTTGGTGTAATTTATGGTTGAGCTTCTTGGGTAGAACTTGAAGCTCGTTGTGTATTCGGGGGAGTTGAAATAGGTGGTTCAGGGTTTGGTAAGGGTTCTAGATTGGGAGGTGGTGATGGATATGGTGAATGGTCTGGTGTGATTTGTGTAGTTGGGATATTTTTAGTCGATAGTGGATCTTCGACTTCTGGTGGTGAATTGGCTGGGTCCTCAGAGAATAGGTTGTTGATCACCTAGTTGATTGCTAAAACATATTCCTGGTTATCTTCTTCCGAGTCTCTTACAGGTTCATTGGCTGGTAAGGGATGGGAGATATCTGATAGGGTAAATGATGAAGTGTTGCTTGCGACAATTTGAGATGTCTTGTCGGCATTCCTTAAGAATATGGATTTGATAGTTGCCACAGTTCTTGGTTTCTGGGGTATTTGGTCGCTTTTCTATGAGAGGGTCTGGCGTGCGGAACTAGACTCAATTAATGGATATTTGGTGGCAATTTTCTGAGTAAAGGTGAGTAATTTGGGGAGTTTTTCAATGAATGCCTGGAAATTTCCATGATGGTCAAACCGTTCTTTTAGCATCTCCAGCATAAAATTCTTATAGATGTCGATAAGGTTGATGGTGGGTAGCTGTGGGGTATCTTCTTGTGTGATCTGGGTTGGGGATGGGGGTAGAGGGGTAAAGACTAAGTCAACAATATTCTCATCAACTGAAGGGGTTGTAGTTTTTACCTTTTTTGGTCTTCCTTGCTTTTCTCCTGTGTTGACGAACCGCTTGAATTGTGTTTTGATCAAAATTTTATTTGCTACATCGTCTTCTATGATGTTGATAGCAGTAGCCAATAGTTCTTCTTCGCCTTCTGGTTCTGATAGGATAAGCTTCCGCTTCCCCTTCCCTTTTTCCTGATTTTATTTCTTTTTCCTTGAGGTTGCTATTTTCTTTAGGTTTTCTTTCGTCATAGCATATTCTGGATTATCTGATTCAATATCTTCTTCTATATACTCTTCGCCTCCCTCCTTTTGATGAGTCAGGTTGATTTTTATAGTACAGGGTTTCTGCTCTCAAATTTCTGAATACTTGGTTGCTCTATTTCTTCAAAACGCAGTAATGAAGTTTTTTTTGGTGTGGTATTTATAGGTGGAGCAGATGGCGATTTTGTCAATGGGGGTATTAATGGCGGAAATGATTGTTCAGGACGGTCTATTGAGTTTGTGTTAAATGTGTTCTGATTTTGGCACTCCTTCTCACCATAGTCATGAAGGTGTGATTTGTCCTTTGGAGTCATTGGTTGATGTCGATCATGCAGGTGGTCGATGGTGGTATGTCGATGAGGGGGGTGTCGATTGTTGAAGTGTAGTCTAGTATATCTTTCGAAATCTCCTATAATTTTGGTTTATGGGTGTTGGCTCCTTTTGTTGTTTTTGGGATTTTTATATTTTCATAGGTTTTTCTGAAGAGTTATGGCCATTATATATATTTCTTCTCTCTCTTTTTTTTAGATTTGCTTAATTTTGGTAGCGTTTTAGTCAGGCACCATTAACAAGTTTCTGAAATATTATGCCTTATAACGTCCTTAGTCGGACTGACCCATTGGCATAAATTTCATCGACAATGTGAGGTCTGATCCATTCGGTGTGTAGATTTTTGGGTTTTCCTTTCACTCGACTGTTATACAGCAAAGCGAGATCCTTTATTGACATATTTTTGTTTTTGATGTTGCGGTCATGCCAAGCCTTTTGCTGCTGTTTTTGAATTTCTTGATGTTGTAAAGCAAGCAGTCAGTGTTCTTCTAGTTTGGCTAGTTGTATCAGTCGGTTCCTCCTGCCTTCTTCGACATCAATGTGTAAGATATCTACTATCACAGGTGTATGTTGTCGGGAATGTAGTGGAACGACTGCTTCTTGGCCATAGACTAGTCGAAACGGTGTTTGGTTGGTCGAGCGTTTGTATGTTGTCATGTAATCCCATAGTGCTACAGGGATTTCATCATCCCAATCATCCTTATCGATGTTGCATATTTTTGTTAAACCCCTTGTTATTGTTTTATTGAATGCCTCTATTTCTCCATTCGACTGCGGGTGATAAGTAGTACTACGTCGGTGGTCGATTTTGAACTGGTCTGTCAGTGTTTTAATGGTTTTGTTAATGAAGTGTGACACTTAGTCACTGATTAAGGTTAGTGGGCATCCAAATCTAGTAATTATGTTTTCATAGATAAACTTAGTAGCTACCTCACTGGAACAGGTTTCGACAGGTTCTACCTCCACCCATTTGGTTACATATTCTACTGCAGTTATGATGTACCTTGCACCTGTTCTTTTTGCTCGTATTGGAAATGTTCCTATGAAACCGATGCCCCAAATTTCAAATGTCAGACTCGGGTTTACTGATATCAAGGGAATTTTTGTACTAGGTAGAGGTCTCCCCAGTCATTGGCATCGGTCACATTGGCTAACAAATTTTTTGCAATCCTTGTATAGTGTTGGCCACCATAGCCCCGACTGTTGGATTTTCTTAGCAGTTGTATCTACTTGAAAATGTCCTCCCGTCGGTCCATAGTGTGCTTCATGCATGATATTATCTCTTTCGTGTTCTAACACACATCGCCGAAGGATGTCGTCCAAGCCCATTTTGTATAAGAATACGTTTATGAGGCTGTATGGTGCATCTTTCATGGCTAAGATTTGTTTCTTTTTCGTGCTCATTCCCTCTAGTGCTTAACCATTTTCTAAGAATTGAGCTATTTCCTCCAATTATGCCAGGACAACTTCTATTCGGAATAAGTGTGCATTCGGTAGGTCATCTTCGACTCCTGTCGGCTCCTCCCCCGTGTCGATTCTCGACAAGTGGTCGGGTCCTACATTTAGTTTCCCTAGTCTAATGATGAATTTGAATTCAAATTCCTACAATAGTAATAGCCAACGACAAATCCTCCCATGGTGTAAAGGTTTGTTTACGAGGTATTTCAATGCTTGGTGGTCAATATAGAAGATAAAAGGGTTGGCTAGTAGGTAATGTTAGTACTTCTGTAGGGACAAAAACATTCCTAATGTCTCCCTCTCTATTGTTGAATATTTTCTTTCTGCTTTGTTTAATTTTCTATTACTATATACTATGGGATAGTCCATTCCATTGTCTCTAGGTTGTGTTAAGATCACACCTATTGCTAGTCCTGATGCGTTAATGTGCATGTGAAATTTAATCGACCAATTCGGAAATATGAGGATAGGATCTTCGAATAGTTTCCTTTTTAGTGTATCAAATGATATATTACATTCCTCTGTCTAGTCAAACTCCTGGTATTCTCTTAATAGTTCTTCCAATGGATAGGTCATATATGAGTAGTATCTAATAAATGTTTTGTAGTATCCTGTGTGTCCGAGCAATACCCTAACCTGTTTTGGATTCACTAGTGGTTTCAAGTTGAGGATAATCTTTATCTTTGCAAAGTTGACCTTGATTCCTTCTTTGCATACAATGTGCCCTAGTAGTATTCCTATAGGATTTAGGAATATGCATTTCCTTATGTTAAGAGATAACTAGATTTGTCGGCATCGTTCTAGCATGAGCCTTAGCCATCTATAGTGATCTTTCAACATGGAGTAGATCGTCCAATCATCGAAAATACTGCAGGTGCGTTTTTGAGACCAAAAGGCATAACTTTGTAGGCGAATGAGCTGAATTCACATACGAATGTCGTCTTTTTCTGATCTTCTTTGGCTGTTGGTACTTGGTTATACCCTGAGAATCCGTCTGTAAACGAGTAGCATTCATGTTGTGAAACTTCATTTAATATTTCATATGGATATGGTGTTGGGAATGGGTGTGTTAGAGTGACTTTGTTTAGTTCTCTGAAATTGACACAGATCCTCAGTTTTGTTGGGTCATGTTTCTTTGGTTGGAATACCATCGGCCTTGCCCATTTCAACTGGTCAATAGGGTAGATAATTCCTACAGTGAGCATACTATGAATCTCTTTCTTGACTATCTCTTTGTATTTATGATCTAATTTGTCTGGTCTTTTCTTTACGGGTCGGGCCTCGGGCTTGATGTTGATCTTCATTTCGCCCATTTTATGGACTATCCCTTTGAGATATTTATAGTATATAGCAAAGGAATCCTACAATTCTTTCAGTAGGTTTAGTATTTCGGTCATTTTCTCTTCGCTCCAGTAATCACCAATTTTTTCCATTTTTGGTCGTTCATCATTTGATATGTCAAATTCTTTAGTTTTAACTTTGGAATCCAACCATTTTGGTGCTTCGACTTCATTGATCAGTCAAATCCCTTCTTTGAACTTTGAGAATGTAGCAGGGAAGTCTGCTGTGGTAATTCGGTTGGTATCTTCTTTGTCGGTTGTTTCGATTTTAAGTACTGTTCAAATTGGTTTTGTTGTTTCTGAGTGATGCGATTTCCATCGAAATATTTTTCCTTCCAGATTTTCATTTTCCATTTGCAGTCTTGTTGACTGTGGTATTATGTTGGATTGTATGTTATTACATGGTATTGTCGATCGATCATGGTTTGGTATCATACTATTATTCCTAGTCGGTTCTATGAATGCTTTTATCTATTTTGCAGTTTTGACTAGATTTCATTTTGTGGTATAAAACTAAAGTCCTTAATGAATTTCTCTCTAAGTTCGTTCCATTGGAATGTTTCACCTCGTGCCTCTTCCATTTTATACCATTTATTTCGTAAGTCAGCTAGCGTCGAGGGAAATAGGTGTGGCCATGTATGTTCATCTTTATAACCAAGTCTTCTCCATTCTCTTTTGCATGTTCTTATGTGCTCGTCTGGATCTTGCCCTTGGATGAAGGCATTTATTTGTGCCTGTTTGGTTAGCTTCCTTCCTCTGAATCTTTCTGCGAAGTAAGTCGAAGTTGTTGTCCAAGTCTGCAGTCTCGACTGATGGGCGTCCCACCATCGAGCAGCTTGGCCTGTAAAGGTTTCTACCAGGCTTTGTAGTCATCCATGTTCACCTAGGTTTTTACAGACTTGTTCTATATGCAGGACTAAGGACTCTCTTTCTTTATACCTTAGGTTTTTTCTAATACTTATATTTGTTGGGGTTAAGGTAGTGTATTCCTTGGTTTTCTTTTAGAATATTTTTGGAATGATGGAAACTAAGAAACATTGCTGGGATTGTTTTTTCTGTATAGCCTAGATGGTCCAACAACCTCTTGCTTGGGTCTCATAGTTTTCGACTTCCCAATCATAAAATTCTGCGTCCAAATTATATCCCACTAAGTCTTGGTTTCCTAAGTGAAGCTCACCATAGATATTGGGTTCAGTGTAGTCTTTGTTATTTTGAATTTGGTATAATTGTCGAATGTCGACTTCTTCATCAATGGGTTCTGTCCAAGGTTCTCCGTGGGAAGGATGAATAGGGAATATGACTTTCTGTCCATTCCCTTTTAATTTTATCCTTTCTTTGTCTAGATATATTGATACTTTCATTTTTCTTCCCCATGGTCGACCTACCTAGGATGGAAAGGAGTTGGATCCTTCTTTAGGGTCGATAATTTCAAAGTCGACTTTAGTCAATATTCCTTTTATTGTAGTATCAACATTTCTCCAAACCCCAATGGGTTCGATCAGTCATTGATCGACTAACTTGAGGTATATTCCCAAATCATATAGTTGAGGTCTACCCAACTGTTCCTAAGTGTCACGAGTCATAATATTTACTTGTGAACCGAAGTCGAGTACAACTTGTCGAACATGGTGCCCTTTGATTTCTAGATCGACAAGTGGGTCGGCATCGCTATTGTTTTTTTGGTTCAGACTGCATATATTTTTGGTTTGTTTTTCTATATTATTATTGTGCTTCATATTATATAATAAGTCAATGAATTGAAATACCGCTTCGTCATTCTGTATTAAATGTTTTAATTCTTTAATTGTGTTTTGTAGACTATCATCGACTTCTTCCTTCCTGGAAAATTCTTTAAACATATTTGACACGTCGTTATATAAATTTTTTTGTTTAGTCGGGTTAGGATAATCATTATTTCCTTTGATTTTTCTTATACGTGGATTATCATTTCCAATTTTTTTCCCTTGTCAGGTTACTATGTGCAGGTTTTTTGTATTGATTACATCATGTTTTTGAACAAACGACAAGACATTAACTTTTTTCTTTTTATTGATTTTGTTGAGCATGGTGGGGCAATCCTCTAATGAATGATCACCCATGCCACATATAGTACAAAACTCTAGAACAATTATATCCTTATATGGTCAGTTTGCATAGCGATGGCCTTCTTTGTAGCATGTAAATAATTGGATGGGTCGTCGTGGTCGATTGTTGTGATTTCCAGAAAATCGCCCTCAACCTCTATATCCTCCATGAAGATTGTCGAATCAACGCTCATATCGACGACCTTCATATCTTTGATAATCTGATTCATTTTGATCATTGCTTCTTTGGGTGTTATCATTGTTATGCGCGACTACATTCGTTTGGTAGACTGCTTGGTAATTTTGTCGATTCTTTAAATTTAGGTGGCAGACGATCGTTGCGTGACTTTTTACCTCACAGATTGCGCACCAAGATGCTTTGCCATTTTTCATGTTATACGGGCAATCTTTCATTGAATGGTATCCATGTTCTTGGCAAATGTCACAGAAGCATTTCATTTAAACGAAACGAACATCATGTCGACTTGTTTCTTGTCGACAATGATCTTTAGTGTGTCCGACCGTTGAGCATTTTGTGCACCTGACATCCTGAGTTTGGAGGTTTATCTCTTTCAAATATTTCTGCATGATTTCTAGCTGTTCTTACAGTCTAGTATCAACATGGTATGTTGGGAAATATATATCCATCTCTACTTGCAGAGCTTTGGTGAGTGCATCTTCATATGTTTTAAACGTCTCCAAACTTATGTGCCATTGTATTTTCTGTGATAGACCTGCAAGAAACCACTGAATTAATAATTGTTCGTCAATTACATAATCTAATTGGCTGAGGAGGTCTTTCCATCGCTTATCATATTCCTGGACAGACTCTGCTGGTTTTTGGGATGTTGTCTTCAGCTTTTTAGCTTCCATATGTTTTACGTCTGGAGTTTTAAATAAATACAACAATTGTGCTTTAATTTCTACTTTGGATTCTTGGGGGGTTCTCTTGATATAGGCCATATACCAAGTTAGTGCTCTTTTCCATAAAGCACCCGTGAATTGTGCCATCTGTCGTTCTTCAACCATAACTTGATTTGCCTCCCATATTAACTCACAGATGAACCAATGTCATATAGGGTCTTCGTCACCCTCCTATAGAGGGATATGTGTTGATCCATGACCCATGTCGGTGCCGCTATCACTGTCTCCTTCAGGAGGCGATAGTTGTGGGGGTGGTGGTGGTGGAGGTAGTGGGATGTTTTGTTTGTCTTGCTATTCACAGTCGTCGTCGACGGAACTTTTGTTCCCATCGGTTGTATTTTTTGTCGTTTCTTCTCCGACAAGCAGTCGGTTTGGGTTGACTTCCTCTGTCGATGTCCAACTGCACTGATTTTCCTGCAGGTCCAACTATTCTAAATTTTTCAAAGCTGTATTTGGAAAGGGGGGTGCTCCTTCATGTCTTGGGTAGAGTAAGTGGATAGTTCGGTTGGAAGGGTATGCCTGAAGTGTTTCCCAATTTCCTTCCTCTGGTTGACAGATTACTAGATGATTATCATCATTTACCTTGTCGTCCAGTCTGCTCCATATACTGAACTCACCAGCTCTTAGTCGCAAGTCTTCTTCGACAATGGCTTGAATTCGACTACTTGGATCTGTTGGAGATAGAGGTATTACCTCCTGGGGAATTTCTGGTTGGAGAGCTTATCCTTGCTCTATCCACAAGTCTTCTTCCATGGGTGATGCCTCTTCATTGATGCCTTCTTCCTATCAATCATGACCCGACTCTGGCGGATTTCTTTCTTGGTTTGTCATCTCAGTGGTCATCCCTCTTTGCAGTGCTATAGTCTTCTCTCTTCTTTCTTCCCTTCTTTTCAACCTCTTCTCTCTTTCTATTCTCTGCAAATCTGACGTACCTTTATGTGTCACTGTCTGTTCGATTTCCTTCTTAGGCCAACTTTTCATTGCTGGTGATGGTATTTTATTCAGTGGACTAGAATCCTTTTTACTTTACCCTGACACATGACCAGTTACCCCCCCATAGCGTACCCTACGCTTTTAGAAAGCTCATATAGTTCTGTTTATTTTCTTAGGAAGTATTCCCGCTCCCTTTCAGCAATGAATTTTTCTTACTTCTTATGTTTCTCTGCTGAGTTAGAATTTGTTGGTAGTTCACGTAGTGATGGACGAGGCTCTACGATATGGACCACTCCCTTATCTATTAGGAATTTGAAAAAAAGGGTCGGTAAGGAGCAAAGAAACTGTTGGATGAGGTCTGTATCGAACCTTTTCTCAATGCTTTCAACCGAAACTCTTTCCTCCACGACTTGTTCTTCACAGAATTTGTCTGTGATCTTTTCAAACCACTCTGACAAGTTTTTTCATCCACCTTGAATCAACTTCTCTAGTAACTCTTGGTCCTAAGTTGCTTCTAGCTTTTTCATCCAGAATTATTTTCAAAAGCTGGGGTACCAACTCTACAAACTTCTCATATGTTTCAGTGAAGAATTTCTCCTTCGCCTGTGCAATGGTCAATCTATTTCTCCTAGCATAGTTCTGCAAATAGTTTTCTATCTTACACTCCCACCAGTTCTTGATCTCCTGTTCCGGTATCATCTGCTTATGGTCATTACGTCCGTATATGTACTACCAACAACAGAACCAATGTTGTAATCTCACAGATCACATAGGATTACCAATAATACACATAGAAACATATAAACATAATAGACACAAGAGACAAGAATAGATAAGGAAATAACATATTATATTACATGAGGGTCCATACATATACAAAAACTGAACCAAGTTCTCATCTGTCTCAACATCCTAATATATATGATTACAAATAGTTACAAATAACTACCTGTCGGTTCAGTAAATCAACACGACTTTATGCGATGGCCTAATCTCCAATTAGTCATCTATTCGACTAGTCAGCTCACTAACTAGCGCCTCCAACAATGCCAGTGTATCATTTTGTTCAATTTTGTAAGCACTAGGGACAGTGCTATTGAAGGGGGAGGGGAATGTGACACCCCGGTTTTGACCCCGTTGCATTAATATATATGATGTAAATATTATATAAAATCATGACAAGGAGCTCAAGGCCAAGGCCCTGTCATTGACTAATGTTTGGTATATAGGCGATCATGGTTGATGCCTATGGTTTCTGTGATGAGTTAAGCATGTTTGTAAACATCATTAGAGGAAATTTCAATTTAAAATGGGCCTTCGAAAAATAATACAAATTCCATGTCATCATGTATTAGCCAATTAAAATTCTTTAAAATTCAAAAAGGGAGCACCTCTTAAACAAATTTTTAATATAAATTTGGGGATAGGTATCATAAAAAAAACTACTTTTTTTGTTCGTATTTTTGATATATCTCCCTTTTTTTTACTCAAATTTTGATCAGGAGAGCTCGTTGGATGAGGAATTGAATTCTACACCCAATGAGTACCCACTCGACATAATTTTGATTGGCCACGCTACCCCAAAAACAATAAATACCTGAAAAAATGTGATGATGACATCATCATCACATTTTTTCAGGTATTTCTTGTTTTTGGGGTAGTAGGGCTCGTGAAAATTATGTCGAGTGGGTACTCGTTGGATGCATAATTTAATTCCGCATCCAACAAGCTATCCCGATCGAAATTTGAGTAAAAACATAGGGAGACATGTCGAAAATACGAACAAAAAAGTAGCTTTTCTTTTCTTCCTCCAAAATTAATAAATATTATTTTATTATTTTAACTATTATTTTATTAAATTTCTTTAGGAGGCCCATTTTGAGTTCAAATTTCCTCTAATGCATGTAAATATTGAAATTAATGGAAACCCAGAGCCATCTATGTCAATGCAACGAATAATGAGATGGGGGCATGATTTTCCTAAGGATGAGGGGGTGGGGAATGTTAACCTTGAGCTAGTTTGGGTAAAATCCATGTGTCATGGGGAGAAGCCATCAGAACTGTCAACTACCCTCTTCCTTGTCTTCTCTTCTCAACCATTTATTCTGCTAGAAGGTGGTTGAGGTAGTTATTGCTTGGAAGGGGAATAGTATGGGAAAATTCAAATTGGGCAGAGCATCCAGTTCTGGGATGTCATGTTTTGCTTGAATGGACAATAAAACACCAGAACCATATGCCATTTTGACTCACGCGTTCACATTTTTTATTTACTCTCACGTTTTGAGGGCTGCGGAATGTTCTGGTTCATTCATTCATTCATTCACTCACCACCAACTTCATTTTAGGGGGAGGAATGACATTGTGGTAGCAGCTAAGCTCTTCCTGTGTATCCTTCACGTTCTGTGAGTGTTTTCCCTTGGCATGATTGTGATTTTTGCGTTGCAACGTTATCCTAAACTACAGAGTGTATGAGACCCTGTTACTCGTGTTCCATAGTAAGCCTGTGTTGTAGATTCTCCCTATGGTTGTTGTATTGTGCACCCTGGTTCGAGTCTGAACTATGTACAAGACTTAGGAATGGGAGACACATAGAATTTGCTTGATAAACCTAGTGTGTAACCTCACAATAAGATAAGAGTGGTTGGTGAACCTGCTATGCACATCCTGAAGAGAACTGGAAGGGAAGGTGTATCCTGAGGGACTATGGAGTAGAGAAGGGGACACTTCTTTGTGTTGAGTGTGTAGGCAGTGGGGAATCCAAGCCAAATGGGTCTTGTGAAGGTGTTCTCAGCTCTGTAGATGAGCTCACTAGCTTAGCAGTTCTTCCTGCCCATTGCCTTGGAAGCCTGATTAACCCAACGGGAAAGATGGCTTGGGTGGTAGCCTCATAAACCCATATGTTCGCTTGGCTATGTCTTATTGTGTTTGACCTGGTGAGTAACCTTTGGCAGGATAGTCTGATAAACCCAGCAGTGAGATGGCTTGACACTGTACATTCTGATAAACCCATCTATTGTCTTGACTAGTCCTTAAGGTGAGAGTTGGCTTGACTGTGAACAGTTTGTGATATCCAATTATGAGATGACTTGACTGTGAAACCCGTATGTTGGAATGTTTTACCCTATAGCCTGATAAACCCAACTATGTTGGCTTGGATGAGTGTTATTGCACCTTGGCTATATATGAGTCTGTTGGTGTTCCCTTATTCTTGAAGAAAATCATGCCCAACTCAGGGGTGGCAGTGTCCCTGAGAGACTAAGGAGCACACTAGCCTATGGTTGGGTGGAACGTTGCAACAACATTGCTAGTTGCGGGACAAGTTTTGTTCAAGATAAGTGTTCTTGTCTATGTTATTCTCTGCAATTTTATTTCTTGTATTGTAAATTTCTTGATGGAATGTGATGAACATGTTGCTGTGTTGAATTGATGCATTGTTCCTTTGAATAGTTGTAATTATAGGCATCTATGTATGATTTTCCATCAATGCATTTTGAATTAAGTTGCAGGGTAGAGGAGCCAGATCGAAAATGGCCTGAATGATCAGATCAATCCAAAGATGCAGCGAAAAAGCTAAGTTTCCTACTAGAAATCCTCCTTTGCACAAATTTGTAGTATTGCGGGATGCAGGATGTGGAATGCCATTTCGCAAATTTTGGTCTCCGCGGATTTCCCTTCCACAACTTCCTCTCCGCAACTTGCGCGATGCGGGATGTGGGATCACGGTGCGTGATTTCCATAATTCCCAATCCTCCTAATCAAGTCTCTGCCCCGTCGATCTTCTCGGGATGGTTCTCTGTCGTTGATCTATTTCCGATGCGGGATGCGGGTTGCAGGAAGTGAGATTGCAGTTATTGTAATTTCTCTACCCCGCAACTCAAAATTCCCACACCATTGATTTTTGCAGGTGGATTCTGAACCGTTGATTTGATTCTAGTCTGCGGGATCGTTTGGGATGGTTGATTTCCGTCATGTTTTCTCTCTACCGTCTGATCTCCTCTGAGATATTTTGTTGTAGATCATCGAACTGATCCATGGAATACGGTAAGGAGAGTGACATTGTTGGAAATGTTGAGAAGTGGTTCGAGACCATTCCCTATGTTTCGATGAACAGTAAAGGTTCCCGATGAAATTTTTAATTCCATGTGATAATGGGGTATGGGTACGTGACAATCTCCATTGGTCTTGATCTTCTTGAAGCTCAATATATAAACTTTGTAAGCCTTTGATGTATTACTGTATCTGACGAAGGAACCCTTCTTTCCCAAAGGATCCAACTTTATTCTCTTTTATTTGGGAACATGTATGTATATTGGGAAACCAAGTATTCTAATATGGATGACTTTTGGTTTTTCTCTTGTGAACATCTCTTCTAATGTCTTGTTTCCTAGTACACGATGTGGTGTTTTGTTCTGCAGATAGAATTTAGTTCTTCTTGCCTCATCCCATAAGTTCTTTGCAATATCTTGGTCATGGATCATGGCTTCCATTGCTTCCATTATTTCCATGTTCTTTCTTTCTGCAACACCATTCTGTTGTGGATTGTAAGGAGTGCTCAACTCCCTCTTAATCATGAATTCTCTGCATAAATTTTTGAATATTTTTAAAGCAAATTCACCACCATTATATGATCTCAAAGAATATATTTTCTTTTCAGTGTGATTTTATACAAGGGCTTTAAATTATTTGAATTTACTAAATACTTCGTCTGTTGTCTTCAAAAATTAAATCCAAGTCTTGCAGAAATAGTCATCTATAAAAGAAAAATTATATGCATACCCACTTAGTGAGTTGGTTGACATGGGTATGCATACATTTGAGTGTAAAATATGCATACCCACTATATGTAGTCATCTATAAAAGAAAAATTATATGCATACCCACTTAGTGAGTTGGTTGACATGAGTATGCATACATTTGAGTGTAAAATATTCAAGATATCCTTTGCTTTCCTGTCACTGCTTAGAAATAGTTTCTTCACATTCTTCCCTTGTGCACATCCTTTGCACATGCCTTCATGTTTTTTCCGGAGCTTTGGAGGACCCGTCACCATCTTACATACAATCGATAAATCCTTTTAGTGTATATGTGCAAGCCTAATGTTCCATAGTTCACTTGGTTCCATTGTGTCATGAACTAAATCTTTTTCTTGTTTTCCTTTCAATTTGTAAAATCCTCCCTCTTACTCTCCAATTACTACTGCATCATCAGAAGTTTCACATCTTGGACACATGCTTACTTTCCGATCAAAAAATGCAACTCAGAATCTTTTTTCATCTAGGATTGATATGGAAAGGAGATTCTTCCTCAATCCTAGTACTTAGAGAACATATTTCCTCTTGATAGGTTTTCCTGAGTTTATCTTGTAGGATTCTTCTCCTACCCCTTTTATGGGATAATGGTAGTCATCTCCAAGTTTCACCTTGTGCGGTGTGTCTCCTTTGATCAAATTTGAAGGGTAAGTCTCATTTTACTTTGAAGGGTCATGAGAAATTGAACCCTTCAATGCTGACACTTAAAAATAAATCATTCTTTTCATTTGAAAATTTATGTGCATAACAAAATTTCATTATTTATTAAAAAGAGTGTATAGAAAAAAAATGACAATAAGAATAAATCCCAAGTGATTCAACATTTACATGCAATTAGTGAGGTAAACCATGTACATATGATTTATCACTTCAATATTCTTTTTATGGGGGATTACTCAAGAGTTAGTATAGAGGAGGAGATATTAAAATAAAGACTGAGAATGGAGAACATGTAATGATCATGGAAGATGAGACTGAGAAAAATCCCATTTAGAAAGAGATTGGTGCACTTGTTTTGTTAATGTGAACATAGCGATAACCATTAGGAGTATTGTTTTTTTGTATTGCATTATTCTTTGGCCTATTTATTTTGTGAAGGGAAATGTTTGTTTCCTATCATGGTAAAGTGATTAAAGTAGTTGAGAACTACTCGTAACCTTATCTGAATGCATAAGATGAAATTGGGGGTGAAAGTAGCCTCATGGGGTGCTAAAGCTTATTTGTGTCTAGAATTGTTTTGAGAAGAACTCCACTACTAGAAGTGCTATGCTAACAAAAGCTAAAAAGATGACCTTTGTATAGTGCCAACGTATCCACCTAAAACTAGTGTACTTCTAACATTGTACATCCCTCGAAGATTTAAAATTGTTGATCCTTGTTGTGACCACTTGATCATTACCCTAACCAATGGTTTAAAGAAACAACATAAAAGTTAAAAAAAAATAGAAGAATAAATTTTCCATGACATTTTACCTCAGCCTGTTTTGAAATGAAATTTTCTACATGTTATTAAAATGATTGTAGATCCACATATCCATCAATGGCCAAAACAAGGTTACAAATACCATCACAAAGATAATTGATATGTTTGTCCATATGGACCCAGTTCCTGAGTAACTAGCCATTCAATTTCAAAATCCACCTAATCCCTAAGCATCGTCTTCACAATAATAAACCTAAGTATTAGAACACTTGAAAATTTATCCTTTAAACTTTAGTCTTGAGTCTACTAACATATAGATGTCAAATGATAGGGATTGCCATTTCTCTTTTCAAAACTCACTGCACATATAATTATTATTCACACACATTGAAAAAGTATCCTTCAAACTTCAATGTGGATCTTACGAGTATTTGGATCTCACAGAAGAAGAACTTTGAGAAGGCTTCCACAGTTATCTTTTCAAATTTTCATCTTATATTTATGTGAAAAGGTTAGACAAAAAACAAGTACTATGATATACTATAATCTCTTTGTGAACCTTACAATTTCAAAAATTTCATTTTGACAAAACACATATTTACAATCTCTTCTCTTAAATTTTGGGTTGATAGGTTTGAGGAGTGGTATCTAAGGTAATCGTAGACTCCATTTGATATGTCGACATTATGAACCTTTATCAAGATTCATCATGAAGACAATGAGTCGAATTGAGTAACAGATAAAGATTTATTAATATATCTTTAACAACACATTTCAAGAGAAAACTACGAAATTGATAACGTTGACTATATAACTAAGACCAAACCCAAGCCCTAAAAATGTTAAGCTAAATAATAAGGAAGTCTAAGTTGTGATTAAAACAAGCACCCTAAATTGCTGCAATGATTCTGAACTTAGAATAGAATAAAAATCTAAATTAAATTTATTAATATCAAATATTTTTCTTAATGAATAAATTGTGAATTACTTCACCTATTTTTTATAAACTATAGAACTAAATGCAATATCTAATTCTAACCTAGAAATACTAATTTTTTTTATCTATAAGAATAATTTAAGAGAAATTTTTAATAATTAGTGAGTTATTGGCCATAGCCTAGGAAACATTTAATGTAAAAAAGTAACCTAAATGATCATATCTCATTTACTCTAGTATAACCTAAAAGGCATCATTCTAACCAAAATTAAAACTTTAAGATTAATCTACAATTTAATCTTGTATTGCTATCCAATCTTTTTATAATAAAATTCAACATAGATTTCATTAAAGAACACCACAATAATTGAATAGAGGCATTGTTTTGAACAATGTAAATCATGTCAATTATGGTAAAAATGTGTTTTTGTTTTAGCAATTCATCTCTTTGGAAACATATAATTTGCATCTCTATGTCCCTCACATGATGCGCATTGGAAACCGTTGGGGCATCTTCCGCCATTCATGTCATGGAGCAAGATCTCATACAAATATGGAGACACAAGCATAGATACATGATTATTATTATTTTAGCTAATGAAAGTCCATACATATATAAAGTGGTCTGTACTCTCCCGGTCCCTGGAGCATATAGTTTATTGACCTTAGATAAGGGACAACTCTGTTGGGTCAGTGAAAAAGTCGGTCGTTGATCAAATAAGCCATCGAAATTTGGAAGGAACTTTGAATGGAGGATTGATTCTTTTTTATGGTGTCTCTTTTGGTTAAATGTGATTGCGCCTAACTAAAAGAAAAACACCAAAATGTAATACCTAATGCTTTCAGGAAACAAATTTTTTTTATCAACCCTAAATTCAATAGCTATTTTTAGAATTGAATCATGTCCTCCCAAGATGCTCAATTCAATGTGATCAAACAATAGCCCCAAATTTAGGTGGATTATGGATAGTCTCTCCAATGTATCTCGAGTTTATCACCCAATTTGAAGTGATCAAACAAAACCCCAATTTTAGGTGGATTAAGGATAGTCCCTCCAATCTATATCGAGTTTATTAGCCCTATTGGAAATGTTAAGTATTTATTAGTCCACTATAAGGAAAAACTTAAAATTTTCCAACAAATACCACTGGAAGTTGGGTGTCTTGTGCCTACCATAGTCAACAAGGAAGACAAAACATAAAAACATGTTTGGGATGTTTGAGACAGTGAGGATGTTGAAATCATGTTCTTTTCTAGCTCACTGCACTCCCAGTCCCTCATTCATGAATGTTCGTCGAGGGATTCCCTTGTTTAGATATATTGGTAGAAAATTTTTGCTTCTTGTTGCCATTATTAGAAGGTTGTCAGGAAAACAGAGGGGTCAGAGTCTACAACATTTACAGTTTCGGTTGTTAAATATTTTATCCTTTCAACCTTTGGATTTAATTAAGGAAATTGGAAATATTCCAACAATTATATTCAAATAATTTTCTTTCTTTCAACCTAATGTTTACAATTCACGGTAGATAAAGAACATTAACATATTTGGAACTCAAATACCAGGCTCTTTCTTCTTACTCCTCCGCCCAAACGAAGTTGTGGTCGTGTCGTATGAAAGTATACATTTTTTTGGTATGATTTCATTTAAATACTGAGGTTTTTAAGGTTACATCTATTGAGTATTCGAGACTTAATCTGGCTGGCATGCGGGTGCATAATACATTACAAATTTCAAACAACATTTTGGATGGAGAAATTTTAAACCCTTATATTTATAGCACCAGAAGACACTCCAACAAGCAACACATTTAACTTTTCTCCACATATAAAATGTTACACAAATGAAAAATGTTGTGCATACCTATAAATTCATGACAACCAAGTCGATAGCTTAGCTTTGCAAAATGTTATGAAGGAAATAAAAATTAGGGAGACACTGAAGTATGTAATTGGAGAGTTGAGAGTTTGAGTCCCAACCTCTTACGGTCCTATACTCATAAACCCATGATAATGTTTTTTTTCTCCCACAAACTTCGCCAATCTATTTAAGTTTGGGGAATCTCTATCCATCCTACCCAACGTTCTACCTTTGCTTCTCTTGCTCCTACATGTGACGAAGGTGGCACCTTAGATTTGTCCACCACAGGAGACAATGAGGAGTTAGGGTGCATCGTCATTTCCTTATATAGAAATATGATTGAAATCATCGCCATCTCAATTCCCCAATATCTCGACGTTCCTGAGTTGGTTTACTTTCCTGAGGTTGGCGAATGCATGTTTGTGTATTTCACATGATTACAAAAGAAATCATTTTATAATTGCTTCTACATAACATATATATATCTGTGCAAGTGAGGGAAAACTAGTTATTATTTTCTCGAGGTGTCCGAAGACTTTCAGAGATCATTCTTTGTTTCGAGGGCGCTCAGGACGCAGATCAGAGAGCTCACTGGAGGAAGAGGAGGAAGAAGAAGAGGACTCAAGTCAAAAGGCGAGGCGAGTGAGGAGGGGATACGTAATAGCGATATTTGTAGGAGAAACCCATTGGTGGTATAATGATGGCAACAAGCCTCTCCAAATCAAAGACATTTCCAACACAACCAACTCTCATAATTAGCTCAGGAACAAGAGCTACTGCGTAAGAATCCCAACAAATTATGTAATGATAATCTTCAGTTAGGTATATGACAAATTCTTTTGTTTCTTTTAGAGTTGACTATATGCATATTGTACAAGCCTTCTCTATCACTGGCCCTCCATTCCAGTTTCCTTGTCTTTGTTTCATAACCCCCTTCCTCCGATGAGACAGACAGACTAATCGGCCTAGGTGGACCGTGGGAGATTGGGAGTGTGATTCAAATGATTCTAACCCTAGTAAATGAATGAAATTTGGAATAAATCCTGGAATCCTAGACTAAATAGTATAGAATATGATTCATGAACACAAATAAAAGGTTATGTGCTGCTAGACTGCTACCAAAGATCTGTCACCCTAGTCTTGTGGTGGTCATAATAGAAATGTCTAGTATTGGGTGAAACCCTGGTATAAAAACTATAGACCCATTGGACCAGGTTAGGTTTGACTCCGCCAAAGGTTGCTCAATGCATTGTAAATCAGAACTTGTAAGTTGTAACCCAAAAAACAACACCATTAGTTTTTCCTTACGGAGCCTTGAAAGTGGAGGGTTATCAAATCAATTCACCATCCATAGATATGACTCATATGAGCATTCAATTTCACATTATATACTAAAATACTCAAGTGACTTGTAAGTTGTGAGAGACCACATGACTCGGTTAACAAGAAGATTCGAGATGGAAAACTGACTTGGAAGGTTGGATTCCTCTCAGACCAAGATATAATGAATTTGGTGAATAAGTAATGCATGCCAATGCCATTAAATTCTTTGAAAGTGAACATCAAATCCCGAGTCACAGTCCCACTGTGGTCCGTGCCCATTAGGACCGAGATCCTCATCCATGATCCGACTATTCGAGGGAACTTGGGCATACTCTGAGTCCCGGATCTCCCATGGTCCACTGAGTCACTGATAACCCGTGGAAGGGAAAATTTTGTAGTTTCCCTTCTATTGCAAATTTACCCAGGATTACTCAATTTCATTATTGACGAGCTAGAAATGAAAGTAAATTTTTTTTGCATGGTAAAATTCTGTGTGGCCTTCTATGAAGGCTAAAATGGCCTTTGAAGGGCTATGAAGGCTTCAAATTTGAAGCCTGCATAAAAGCTATGGTAAAAAGGAAAAAACAAGAATTTATTTGACACCCTCTTGATATGATTATGGAAATATGTGTAGAAAAGACTATGTAAAATATAATTGAAAGTGTATTTTTGTCATGGATTTAATTTTATTTTATTTTTTATATCTTAATTTAATTTAAAAATATTAATTACTTAAAAATACAATTTTCATCATTATTAATACATTTATATTTTATTATAACTATATTATAAATATTATATTTTTTAATTTATGTCTAATTTTGATACCTATCTTTTACTTTCGATATTGCAATTGTTATATTATATATATATGAAATAAAAATATAATATTTATATTTATATTTTATTATAACATGCAAATATTATTTTTATAATATTTTTATTCTTTTGTATTTATTATGTACTTCTTCATATTAAAATTGTTACATTAAAATTAAATAAAATTGTTGTTATGCTTACATGGGTATGGCTTATTCACGAATCTCTCAAGGTGCAAACCCTCTTTTAGAGTAGAAATGTGTAATCCAATGTTTATAGTTTTAGTTTATCTAATTTATGTTAGTTGTATAATGCACCTATTCAGTGGAACAAGGATACTTCCTCTTTTACCCACAACCAATAGATTTAGTTGACCTTTAGTATTATAAATCCTCTTGATATTCCACTAGCATCTATGTCGTCAGTGATCTATTGATCTGTGGAGAGATCAAATAAATCATCTTGTTCTGGAGCTTTTAGTCAACAATAAATTATTCATGTGCTCAAGAGGTGGTGTTCAACTCTTAGATCAAAGGCTTAAGCAACCAAACCTAGGTGAGGAAAGCATAGTAAAGAGGGTTTTGAATCATAAATCCCAAAGGAAAGGTAAGGTAGTATGTAAGGTATTGTTAAAATCGTGTCCTCTCATATCAAAGAAGAAAAGGACATTTTCAATTCCAAAGGTAAGCCATGGATGTCAGGTCAACCATTCAAACCACCATGTCTTATATTGTTATCTTTGTTTCCTTTATCACATCAAGTGAATTAATTAAATTTTCCAAAATTTCAAAGAAGATATTAAATAGACTTGAACTTCCCAACCACATTTTCCCAAGAAAGGTATTTGTATCAATCTTATTCCAACTTCTAGACACACAAAAGAGATATAGGGCCTAGATACTGTCTTTGCTTATAAGTTAGTAATGTGGAGCATTAAATAATGTGATTGTTTGTATTGTTCTATGTGACATCACTTTGACATTTGGTATGATTTTGCAATGGCATAGATATATATTTTAATGCAGGTTTTATTATATAATTAAAATATAAAGAATTTCTTCTAGATTTTTGTTTTTTTTTCAATTACTTAAACATATTTTACTATCCTTAATTTCCTCTTTTCTGAAGCTCAATTCAAATAAATATATTAGGACTTCAATTACAACGTCTCTATCCATACCACACAAGTAATTTAACACAGTAATCCTAAAGTACTTCACGCCATACTCTTTTCCATATTTTCAATTTATGTCCATAGGTATTCCTACTTACCTGCAAACATATTGTTTCTGAACCATATTAGAAATGTTCAACTTCTTTGATTTCCTAACTTATATATGTAATAAATGTTGATGAAACTAACAAACTCATTTATATTCTCACAAGATCTTTATATATATAATCAAAAACGAAACCAATGCATTGAATGTGATCATGGGGATTTTAATTAACTCATATGGAAACCATAGAATTGGGTTCAGTAATCAAGGTCGGGACTCAACTTCTTATTCCTTACCACAATCAACCTCATTTCACCCTCTTTATCTAAAATATCTGTCATATCCCCTATCATCTTATTATTCCCATCATCTTTATCCTTGGCATTGTCATTAGGGCACTCGTCTTAGGATGGGTGACCTCCCGGGAACTCCTAGTTACAGAATGGAATCCCTAGAAGTGATGATTGATCTGCTATGCGATTCATTTTTCTAGTCTCATTGCCACTTATTCACGCCTATGAGTGTCACCTAATGGATTGAGTGCTAAGTGGACTATTCAGAACCATCATTTGAAATTGGTCACTTGCGACTATGCTCATGGGATATGGTCATAGCTTATTGACTTACACTACACAGATAATCCCAAAAAAAATTATATATCATATGCTGGACTATAAAAACCCCTATACTTAGATAAATATTTGTATAAAAAAATGATATATTAATAATATATAAAGATTTTTGCTTAACATATGAGTCACACAATTTTGTATTTAATTGTTGCTCGACATAAGTTTAGGTATTGTGATATTCTCTCGTATTCTTAATGAGTCCTATGATTGCATTTAATGGTTTCTTGGAATACGNTCAATAACGCATATGCGTTCTTGATTTACACTTCGGAAGTGCGTTTTTGATTTCCTAAGTGGCACCAAAAAGTGGAACCAACTTCGTGCGAGCGCCCGTAAGTAATACATTTGATGATATCATTATTAATCTTTACATCATCTTATTATTAGCCTTTTACATAAAGGCATCAAGCATCATATGAGTCACAATTGTATTTAATTGTTGCTCGACATAAGTTTAGGTATTGTGATATTCTCTTGTATTCTTAATCAGTCATATGGTTGTATTTAATGGTTGCTTGGAATACATAAGTAGTACATTTGATCATATCATTATTAATCTTTACATCATCTCATTATTAGTCTTTTACATGAAGGCATCAAGCATTTTATAATTCAACTTCTTGTTATATCTAATATCTTGCACAAAAATCAATGTAATTCTTGAACTTTTAACCTAAGTTTGAAAACTACAATACACTTTTGGCAAACCTGATGACTTATTCTTCTTATTTGGGTTCATATGCAGGCATGGCCTTGGTTTTTATGAAATCTAAAGTTTAAACTTAGTCTCATTTATAGTGCCTTAAGTTATTTCTTTACTATGCATTTCTATCTATAGATTTGTGGCAAAAATGAAGATGCATTAATGCAATCCCAAGTTAACATAGTTAACTAAAATGTCATATTTATCATAACTTTCATGCTATGAACTTGCACTCATTTTTTTGATAATGAGGTCGTAACATGTCATGCAAGTTGAGGTTGCAATACATAGTATGGTGATGTATGTGTGTGGTTTTCAGACCATTTGTATACACTTCTAATCCACCACTTTAATACACTACTTTCACATTTGTATTAGCTTAGAGATCCATTATCAACAAAAACAATTGCAGTTCATTGCTTGAAAGTTCATTTTGGAAACAATGAAGTGATACCAATTTTTGTTTGATACATTGATGAAAAGCGAAGTTAAAATGAAACTATTTTTGTTGAATGCCTTGTTCTTCTACCCAACAAATTTTTCTTAGATACAAATACGAAGTCTATACAACACAGATTTGCAATTTGAAAACTAAAAAGCTGAAAAAAAGTTTGTTATTTGCAAAACCATTAACAATTCATACAGTAAGTATGTAAATGCAAAGATCATTTGAAAACAAAAAAGTTGAAAACAGTTTGTTATTTGCATAACATTAAAAATTCATACCTTAAGTATGTGGAGCATTTAAGGTTTGCCATTTGAAAACTGAAAACTTAAAAAGTTTAAAGCAGTTTGTTTTTTACATGATGACATTGACAACTTGTATGACGGTGACCATATGGAGCTGTTGATTTTGTTGACTAGTTGCATTGATTAACTATTCACACTCCTCACAATCTTACATAGGTTTTCCATTCACTAACTATGCAGAATCCTTACTGGTATAAGCTGGCAATGCTTTGTCTTCAGCTTATGTGGGTTCCTAATCTTTATAAACTTAATTCAATCGTTTCAATATAGCTATTGAATTCATGTAATATAGGAGAAGAATTCACAAACATCTGATAAGCCCATCCTGGAGTCAGCTGGAGAGCTTAGGAGAAGCACTGCAATGCTCTAATTATTCAATTTCTTCACATTTTCTGTGTATCTCCTTCCTTGTGTTGCATAAAAACCTCTGAGCTTATTTATCGGTACGGTGTCCTGCTTTATGGAGATTTAATGCAGTAAAGTAATGGTACAGGCAGTGCTCATTGAAATCCTTTCCCGCATAGGAATGAGAGATTTAGATTCGATGGCTTCAATTCCTTCGATTTTGTCACTTGGTGGTATATTTCTATATGAATGTGGTGACCTGGTTTTAGTCCTAACTGGGTCTATTTTCTTGAGAATAAGTGTATTCATCTCTGGTATTTGGATGTTGATTTGGTTTCGGTTCTATTACCACCCTTTTCTCAAAATAGATGATCATCTTCGACAGTTTGAAGGATCAAATGGTCTAGAGGATGTAATTTACACAGTGAACTGTTAAATTCAGCTATAGCTTTAGCAATGATTTTATTCAATAATTGTGATACTCAATATAGATAGAAGCATACAATATTGTTCATGGAACTCACTCATTTATATCATTATTTTCTCAGGAGGTTTAGTTTTTAGTTTGTGAGATTTTTATGCTCAACTTATTTCTTTGTGCATTCTGTTTTTGTTGCATGTATTAGGTGCTCCAAGCTATGCAGTAAAGAGTAATAACACAAGCATTCGGATCATTGCAATCTATTTGAGTTGTAATCAGAAAATGGTAATTATGCGTGGTCTCAAAAACACGAACAATAATACTACCAGAATGACGTTCGTACAAGGAAGCTCAGACTGATCAGCAATGACCTGGATGCCACACAGCTCTCAAGCGACGATGAATTGAAGCCTGCATCTAAAAAGAGATCGATTAGCGAGATTCGCATACCATTAATTTCTTTGCTGCAGAATCATTCGGCGCAAACCCAAGTCCAAGTCCAAATCCAAATCCAAATCCAAGGGAACATCTAAAATGCCCAACAAGAAAAACAGAGCCGTGTGCAACTGAGGCTGCAAAGAAAGGTCTGCAAAGAGCTGTAAATACCGCGGAGTGAGACAAAGAAAATGGGGAAAATGGGCTGCGGAGATTAGAGATCCCTCCAGAGGATTCAAGCTGTGGCTCGGGACGTATGATACAGCAGAAGCAGCTGCACTGGCTTACGATAATGCAGCATGAAAGTTCGGAGGACCATTAGCGTTCAATAACTCTGCTTATGTAATTCAAACAACAACGACTCCATCATCAACTGAATGTGCTTCTGTATCTTGCATCTCAGAAGACAGAGATTGCTGTAGTCTCTCTTTTTCAACTTCTGTAGATTTGTTATGTCCACCAATTAGCGACACAATATTTGATGATGATTGTTATTTTATGGAAGAATTTGGACACAGTTTTGAAATGGGTGATTGTGGGATGCCACTATTAACAGAGTTGGATATGGATTCTCTGGATCTGCCCTCATATTATGATGAAATGGGTGATTGTTACTCCGATCTACTAATGTAACTATGAGATTGTCACTATCTCCCAGTGTTTGCACGCTTTTCGTTGGGTTTGTTGTTTCCTTTAAGATATTGATTCAGCTATTTCCTAAATCATATTCTAAAAACTTACATAGTTCACAGAATACCACAAGCATAGTTCACCAGTCTTCCAAAAAAACTTACTAAAAAAACCAAAACCAGACAACCCAGAGAGAATACACCATTCATATTTCCCAAATCATATACTAAAAAACCCGACCACAATCATAGTTCACAGAATACCACAATCATAATTCACCAGGTTTCAAATAAAAACTTTCCTAAACTCTACAGAAGAGCTACTGACCATTGAATTTTATTACACCAATTGTCATTACTGACCATTGAATTTTATTACATCAATTGTCATTACTATCAAAACGTAACAAACACAGTTTCATTAAAAAAAGAAATTATAGATCTTATCTACAGTCTACTCCATGGATGACGACCATTTTAGCCTTCCCAATCATCTGGCTGAGGAGAGATTATTGAATTTATAAAGCTATTTAAAAGATTTAATGAACAATCTCCTTCCGAGTTTAAGTTGTAGTGCATTTGAAGTAAGCCAAGCTTAATGGATAATCGAAACTGTTGGAATACTGAAAGGACACGGTGCTTCCTGCAGTTAACACATTGCCATCATTTACGAGGCAATCGTCGTATGCAATCCGCCTGAATATGCTCGGATCTACCAATTCTGTTGACGCAAATGAACCGCAATGGAGATGGATATCTTCCAGTGCGCACTCATAGGTGCATGTGTCCCGTCTAGCAATGGATCTGCCGAGTGCTGAGAAATTGCAATGTTGTGCTTCAGTTTCGCATTGGTAGAAACTGCTTGAATTGGAGTTTGACTTGTTGGGTATTCTTGACCACCCACCAGTTAGAGCTGGGGCTTGAATTCTGCTTCCTCCGGAAGCTAAAGCAGCAGTAATACTTTCCGGAATAAGTAACTGGGCAGCTGCTACATTATCTGTTCCCACGTTAGAAATGGAAATTTAAACGAGAAACAACTTCAATTTTTACAGAGAAAGAAATCACAAACGGAGGGCTCTCTATCTTTTTCATTACCGGAGAAAAAAGTTAATACCATGCATACCAGAAACAACAACAACAGTATGAAAGGACCAGTACTCCTTATATGCAAGCCATGCTGATTACCTGTGGCCATTCTCAATCAATCAAGCTGGGTGAAAAAAAAATCAAGCCTTCTATCCAATTATATGGAATTGAACAATGAAAATCAAACCATTCTTAAGCCAAATATATATAGACGCTGGATTATGTTTACCAAGCGTCGCCCTGTTGCTATATTTTTTTACTCATGAAACATCTGTCAATAATAGGAATTGTGTGAGCTAAAAGCCATTATGATGTTTAAACAGCCAAGAGCAACCTTTAAAATGTGTTAAAAAGTTATATTAAGAAAGTTATACAAGAAAGTTATACAAGTTAAAAGCAATTAAGAAAGTTTGGCATAAAAGCTTTATTTGACAGTCTTGATATGATCTTAGAAATATGTGTAAATATGAATATGTCAAAATATAATTTAAAGTGTATTTTTGTGATGGATTTAATATTATTTTATTTTTTATATCTTATTTTAATTTAAAAATATTAATAGCTTAAAAATACAATTTCATGATTGTTAATATATTTATATTTTATTATAACAATATTATAAATATTATATTTTCTTAATTATGGGTAACTTGATTTTTTTTTTTAATTTTGTTATTAGCTACGAGAGATAATGACTTTGGAGACACATCATTAGATAAAGTGGGTTAATAGATGGAAAGGAGTTGGATCCTTCTTTAGGGTCGATAATTTCAAAGTCGACTTTAGTCGATATTCCTTTTATTGTCGTATCGACATTTCTCCAGACCCCAATGGGTTCGATCAATCATTGATCGGCTAACTTGAGGTATATTCCTGAATCATATAGTTGACGTCTACCCAACTGTTCCCAAGTTTCATGAGTCATAATATTTACTTGTGAACCAAAGTCGAGTACAACTTGTCAAACATGGTACCCTTTGATTTCTAGATCAACAAGTGGGTCGGCATCACTATTGTCTTTTTGGTTCAAACTACATATATTTTTTGTTTGTTTTTCTGTATTATTATTGTGCTTCATATTATATAATAAGTCAATGAATTGAGATACCGCTTTGTCATCCTGTATTAAACGTATTAATTCTTTAATTGTGTTTTTTCGACTATCATTGACTTCTTCCTGCCTAGCAAATTCTTTAAACATATTTGACGCGTCGTTATATAATTTTTTTTGTTTAGTCGAGTTAGGATAATCATTATTTTCTTTGATTTTGCTTATACGTGGATTATCATTTCCAATTTTTTTCCCTTGTCGGGTTACTATGTGCAGGTTTTTTGTATTGATTACATCATGTTTTTGAACACATGACAAGACATTAATGTTTTTCTTTTTATTGATTTTGTCAAGCATGGTGGGGCAATCCTCTAATGAATGATCACCCACGCCACAACTAGTACAATTATATCCTTGTATGGACAGTCTGCATAGAGATGCCTTCTTTGTAGCATGTAATAATTGGATGGGTCATCGTGGTCGATTGTCGTGATTTCCAGAAAATCGCCCTCGACCTCCATATCCTCCACGACGATTGTCGAACCGACGCTCATATCGACGACCTTCATATATTTGATTATTTGATTCATTTTGATCATTGATTCTTTGGGTGTTATCATTGTTATGTGTGACTACGTTCGTTTGGTAGACTGCTTGGTAATTTTGTCGATTCTTTAAATTTAGGTGGCAGTGGGTCGTTGCGTGACTTTTTACCTCACATATTGCGCACCAAGATGCTTTGCCATTTTTCATGTTATACGGGCAATATTTCATTGAATGGTCTCCATGTTCTTAGCAAATGTCGCAGAATCATTTCGTTTGGATGAAATGAACGTCCTGTCAACTTGTTTCTTGTCGACAGTTATCTTTAATGTGTCCGGTTGTTGATCATTTTGTGCACCAGACATCCTGATTTTGGAGGTTTATCTCTTTCAAATATTTCTGCATGATTTCTAGCTGTTTATACAGTCTAGTATCAATGGGGTATGCTGAGAAATATGCATCCATCTCTACTTGTAAAGCTTTTGGTGAGTGCGTCTTCATATGTTTTAAACGTCTCCAAACTTATGTGTCGTCGGATTTTCTCTGATAGACCTGCAAGAAACCATTGAATTAATAATTGTTCATCAATTACATAATCTAATTGGCTGAGGAGGTCTTTCCATCGCTTATCATATTCCTGGACAAACTCTGCTAGTTTCTGGGATGTTGTCATCAGCTTTTTGGCTGCCAGATGTTTTGCGTCTGGAATTTTAAAGAAAGACAAGAATTGTGCTTTAATTTTTGCTTTGGATGCTTTGGGGGTTTTCTCGACATAGGCCATATACCAAGTCAGTGCTCTTTTCCGTAAAGCACCTGTGAATTGTGCAATCTATTGTTCTTCAACCATAACTTGATTTGCCTCCCATATTGACTCACAGCCGAACCAATGTCATCTAGGGTATTCGTTTCCCTCCTAGAGAGGGATATGTGTTGATCCGTGACCCATGTCGGTATCGTTATCGCTATCTCCTTCAGGATGTGGTGGGGGTGGGGGTGGTGGTAGTGGGGGTAGTGGGATGTTTTGTTTGTCTCGCTGTTCATAGCCATCATCAATGGAACTTTCGTTCTTGTCGGTTGTTTTTTTTGTCGTTTCTTCTCCAAAAAACAATCGATTCAGGTTAACTTCCTCTGTCGATGTCCAACTACACTGATTTTCCTGCAGGTTCGACTATTCTAAATTTTTCAAAGCTGTGTTTGGCAGGGGGGTGCTCCTTCATGTGTCGGGTAGAGTAAGTGTATAGTTGAGTTGGAAGGGTATGCCTGAAGTGTTACCCAATTTCCTTCCTTTGGTCGATGGATTACTAGATGATTATCATCATTTACCTTGTCATCTAGTTGGCTCCAGATACCGAACTCACCAGTTCTTAGTCGTAGGTCTTCTTCGACAATGGATTGAATTCGATTACGCAAATCTGTTGGAGACAGAGGTCTTACCTCCTGGGGAATTTCTAGTTGGAGAGCTTATCCCTGCTCTATCCACAAGTCTTCTTCCATGGGTGATGCCTCTTCATTGACGCCTTATTCCTATCGGTCATGACTCGACTCTGGCGGATTTCTTTCTTGGTCTATCATCTTAGTGGTCATCCCTCTTTGTAGTGCTATAGCCTACTCTCTTCTTTCTTCCCTTATTTTCAGCCTCTTCTCTCTTTCTATTCTCTGCAAATTTGACGTACCTTTATGTGTCACTGTCCGTTCGATTTCCTTCTTAGGCCGACTTTTTTATTGCTAGAGATGGTATTTTCTTCAGTCGACTAGAATCCTTTTTACTTTACCCCAACACATGACCAGCTACCCCCCCATAGCCTACCCTATGCTTTTAGAAAGCTCAGATAGTTCTGTTTATTTTCTTAGGAAGTATTCCCGCTCCCTTTCAGCAATGAATTTTTCCCACTTGTTATGTTTCTTTGCCCAGTTAGAATTTGTTGGTGGTTCACGTAGTGATGGAGGAGGCTCTATGATATGGCCCACTCCCTTCTCTATTAGGAATTTGAAAAAAAGGGTTGGTAAGGAGCAAAAAAACTGTTGGGTGAGGTCCGTATAGAACCTTTTCTCAATGTTTTCAACCGAAACTCTTTCCTCCACCACTTGTTCTTCGCAGAATTTGTCTGTGATATTTTCAAACCACTCCGACAAGTTTGTTCGTCCACCTTGAATCAGCTTCTCCAGTAACTCTTGGTCCTTAGTTGCTTCCGGCTTTTTCATCCAGAAGTTTTTTCAAAAGCTGGGGTACCAACTCTACAAACTTCTCATATGTTACAGTGAAAAATTTCTCCTTCTCCTGCGCAATGGTCAATCTATTTCTCCTAGCATAGTTCTGCAAATAATTTTCTATCTTACTCTCCCACTAGTTCTTGATCTCTTGTTCCAGTATCATCTGCTTATGGTCATTACGTCCGTATATGTACTACCGGCAACGAAACCAATGTTGTAATCTCATAGATCACATAGGGTTACCAATAATACACATATAAACATATAAACATAACAGACACAAGAGATAAGAATATATAAGGAAATAACATATTATATTACATGAGGGTCCATACATATACAAAAACTGAACCAAGTTCTCATCTGGCTCAACATCCTAATATATATGATTACAAATAGTTACAAATAACTACCTGTTGGTTCGGTCAACCAACACGACTTTATGCGACCAACCTAATCTCCAATTAGTCATCTATTCGACTAGTCAGCTCACCAACTAGCTCCTCCAACAATGCCAATGTATCATTTTGTTCAATTTTGTAAGCACTAGGGACAGTGCTATTGAAGGGGGAGGGGAATGTGACACCCCAGTTTTGACCCCGTTGCATTAATATATATGATGTAAATATTATATCGAATCATGACAAGGAGCTGAATGCCAAGGCCCTGTCATTGATTAATGTTTGGTATATAGGCGATCATGTTTGATGCCTATGGTTTCTGTGATGAGTTAAGCACGTTTGTAAACATCATTAGAGGAAATTTCAATTTAAAATGGGCCTTCCAAAAATAATACAAATTCCATGTCATAATGTATTACGCAATCAAAATGCTTTAAAATTCAAAAAGGGAGCACCTCTTAAACAAATTTTTAATATAAATTTGGGGATAGGTATCATAAAAAAAACTACATTTTTTGTTCGTGTTTTTGATATATCTCCCTGTTTTTTTACTCAAATTTCGATCGAGAGAGCTCGTTGGATGCAAAATTAAATTACACATCCAATGAGTACCCACTCTGCATACTTTTGATGGGCCCCTCTACCCCAAAAACAAGAAATACCTGAAAAAACGTGATGATGACATCATCATCACATTTTTTTCAGATATTTCTTTTTTTGGGGTAGTAGGGCCCGTAAAAAGTACGTCGAGTGGGTACTCGTTGGATGTGGAATTTAATTCCACATCCAATGAGCTATCCAGATCGAAATTTGAGTAAAAACATAGGGAGATATGTTGAAAATATGAACAAAAAAGTAGTTTTTTCTTTTCTTCCTCCAAAATTAATAAATATTATTTTATTATTTTAACTATTATTTTATTAAATTTCCTTAGGAGGCTCATTTTGAGTTGAAATTTCCTCTAATGCATGTAAATATGCAAATTAATGGAAACCTAGAGCCAGCTATGTCAATGCAACGAATAATGAGATGGGAGCATGATTTTCCTAAGGATGAGGGGGTGTGGAATGTTAACCTTGAGCCAGTTTGGGGAAAATCCATGTGTCATGGGGAGAACCCATCAGAACTGTCAAATACCTTCTTCCTTGTATTCTCTTCTCAACCATTTATTCTGCCAAAAGGTGGTTGAGGTAGGTATTGCTTGGAAGGGGAATAGTATGGGAAAATTCAAATTGGGCAAAGCACCCAGTTCTGGGATGTCGTATTTTGCTTGCATGGACAAGAAAACACTAGAACTGTATGCCAGTTTGACTCACGCGTTCACATTTTTTATTTACTCTAACGTTTTGAGGGCTGCAGAACGTTCTGGTTCATTCATTCATTCATTCACTCACCACCATCTTCATTTCAAGGGAAGGAATGACATTGTGGTAGCCGCTGAGCTCTTCCTGTGTATCCGTCGTGTTCTGTGAGTGTTTTCCCTTACCAGGACTATGATTGTTGCATTGCAGCGTTATCCTAAACTACAGAGTGTATGAGACCCTGTTACTTGTGTTCCATAGTAATCCTGTGTTGTAGATTCTCCATGTGGTTGTTGTATTGATAAACCTAGTGTGGAACCTCACAATAAGATAAGAGAGGCTAGTGATCTTGCCTTGCACATCCTGAAGAGCACTGGAAGGGAAGGTGTAGCCTGAGGGACTGTGGAGCAGAGAAGGGGACACTTCCTTGTGTTGAGTGTGCAGGAAGTGGGGAATCCAGGCCAAATAGGTCTTGTGAAGGTGTTCTCAGCTCTGTAGATGAGCTCACTAGCTTAGCAGTTCTTCCTGCCCATTGCCTTGGAAGCTTGATAAACCCAACATGAAAGATGGCTTGGATGGTAACCTGATAAACCCATATGTTGGCTTGGCTGTGTCTTGTTATGTTTGACTTGGTGAGTAACCTTTGGTGGGATAGTCTGATAAACCCAATAGTGAGATGGCTTGACTGTGTACAGTCTGATAAACTCATATGTTGGCTTGACTGGTCCTTAAGGTGAGAGTTGGCTTGATTGTGAATTGTCTGTGATACCCAACTATGAGATGGCTTGACTATGAAACCCATATGTTGGAATGTTTTACCCTGTAGCCTGATAAACCCAACTATGTTGGCTTGGCTGAGTGTTATTGCACCTTGGCTATGTATGAGTCTGCCAGTGTTCCCTTATTCTTGAAGGAAATCATGCCCAGCTCGGGGGTGGCAGTGTCCCTGAGAGACTAAGGAGCACATTAGCCTATGGTTGGGTGGAACGTTGCAACGACATTACTGGTTGCAGGACAAGTTCTATTCAATATAAGTGTTCTTGTCTATGTTATTCTTTGCAATTTTATTTCTTGTACTATAAATTGCTTGATGGAATGTGATGAACATGTTGCTGTGTTGAATTGATGCATTGTTCCTTTGAATAACTGCAATTATAGGCATCTATGTATGATTTTCTATCAATGCATTTCTAACTAAGTTGCAGGGTAGAGTGGCCAGATTGGAAATGGCCTGAATGATCAGATCGATCCAAAGATGCAGTGAAAAAACTGAGTTTCCTACTAGAAATCCTCCTTTGCGCAAATTTGCAGTATTGCAGGATGTGGGATGCGGAATGCCATTTCGCAGATTTTGGTCTCCGCAGATTTCCCTTCCGCAACTTGCATGATGGGGGATGCGGGATCGTGGTGTCGTGATTTCCATAATTCCCAATCCCGCCAATCAAGTCTCTGCGCCGTCGATCTTCACGGGATGGTTATCCGTCGTTGATCTATTTCTGATGTGGGATGCGGGTTGTGGGAAGTGAGATTGCAATTTTTGTAATTTCTCGACCCCGCAACTCAGGATTCCCGCGCCGTTGATTTTTGTGGGTGGATTCTAAACCATTGATTTGGTTCTAGTCTGCGGGATCATTTGATATGGTTGATTTTCGTCGCGTTTTCTCTCTGCCATGTGATCTCCTCTGAGATCTTTCATTGCAGATCATCGAACTGATCCATGGAATACTGTAAGGAGAGTGACATTGTTGGAAATGTTAAGAAGTGGTTCGAGACCATGACCTGTGTTTCGATGAACAGTAATGGTTCTTGATGAAATTTTTAATTCCATGTGATAATGGGGTATGGGTACGTGACAATCTCCATTGGTCTTGATCTTCTTAAAGCTCAATATATAAACTTTGTAAGCCTTCGATGTATTACTGTATCTGACGAAGGAACCCTTCTTTCTCGAAGGATCCAACTTTATTCTCTTTTCTTTGGGAACATGTATGTATATTGGGAAACCAAATATTCTAATATGGATGACTTCTAGTTTTTCTCTTGTGAACATCTCTTCTAGTGTCTTGTTCCCTAGTACACGATGTGGTGTTTTTTTTCTGCAGATAGAATGTAGTTCTCCTTGCTTCATCCCATAGGTTCTTTGCAAGATCTTGGTCATGGATCATGGCTTCCATTGCTTCCATTATTTCCATGTTCTTTCTTTCTGCAACACCATTCTGTTGTGGATTGTAAGGAGTGCTCAACTCCCTCTTAATTATGAATTCTCTACATAAATTTTTGAATATTTTTAAAGTAAATTCACCACCATTATATGATCTCAAAGAATATATTTTCTTTTCAGTGTGATTTTATACAGGAGCTTTAAATTATTTGAATTTACTAAACACTTTGTTTGTTGTCTTCAAAAATTAAATCCAAGTCTTGCAGAAATAGTCATCTATAAAAGAAAAATTATATGCATACCCGCTTAGTGAGTTGGTTGACATGGGTATGCATACATCTGAGTGTAAAATATTCAAGATATCCTTTGCTTTCCTGTCACTTCTTGGAAATAGTTTCTTCACATTCTTCCCTTGTGCACATCCGTTGCACATGCCTTCATGTTTTTTCTAGAGCTTTGGATAACCCATCACCATCTTACATACGATCAATAAATCCTTTTAGTGTATATGTGCAAGCCTAATGTTCCATAGTTCACTTGGTTCCATTGTGTCATGAACTAAATCTTTTTCTTGTTTTCCTTTCAATTTGTAAAATCCTCCCTCTTTCTATCCAATTACTACTGCATCATCAGAAGTTTCACATCTTGGCCAGATGATTACTTTCCATCAAAAAATGCAACTCAGAAGCCTTTTTCATATAGAATTGATATGGAAAGGAGATTCTTCTTCAATCCTGGAAATCAGAGAACATATTTCATCTTGATAGATTTTTCGGAGTCTAGCTTGTAGTATTCTTCTCCTACCCCTTTTATGGGATAATGGTAGTCATCTCCAAGTTTCACCTTGAACGGTGAGTCTTCTTTTATCAAATTTGAAGGGTAGGTCTCATTTTACTTTGAAGGGCCGTGAGAAATTGAACCCTTCAATGCTGACACTTAAAAATAAATCATTCTTTTCATTTGAAAATGTATGTGCATAACAAAATTTCATTATTTATTAAAAAGAGTGTATAGAAAAAAAATCACAATAAGAAGAAATCCCAAGTGATTCAACATTTACATGCAATTAGTGAGGTAAACCATGTACATATGATTTATCACTTCCATATTCTTTTTATGGGGGATTACTCAAGAGTTAGTATAGAGGAGGAGATATTAAAATACAGATTGAGATTGGAGAACATGTAACGATGATGGAAGATGAGACTGAGAAAAATCTCATTTAGAAAGAGATTGGTGCACTTGTTTTGTTAATGTGAACATAGCGATAACCATTAGGAGTATTGTTTTTTTGTATTGCATTATTCTTTGGCCTATTTATTTTGTGAAGGGAAATGTTTTTTTTTTATCATGCTAAAGTGATTAAAGTAGTTGAGAACTACTTGTAACATTATCTGAATGCATAAGATGAAATTGGGGGTGAAAGTAGCCTCATGGGGTGCTAAAGCTTATTTGTGTCTAGAATTGTTTTGAGAAGAGCTCCACTACTAGAAGTGCTATGTTAACAAAAGCTAAAAACATGACCTTTGTATAGTGCCAACGTATCCACCTAAAACTAGTGTACTTCTAACATTGTGCATCCCTCAAAGATTTAAAATTGTTGATCCTTGTTGTGACCACTTGATCATTACCATAACTAATGGTTTAAAGAAACAACATAAAAGAAAAAAAAATAGAAGAATAACTTTTCCATGACATTTTACCTCGGCCTGTTTTGAAATGAAATTTTCTACATGTTATTAAAATGATTGTATTACTATCTTTCCAACTAAAAACATAAGTTTTTTCGGATCCACATATCCATTAATGGCCAAAAAAAGGTTACAAATACCATCACAAAGATAATTGATATGTTTGTCCATATGGACCCAGTTCCTGAGTAACTAACCATTCAATTTCAAACTCCACCTAATCCCTAAGCATCGTCTTCACAATAATAAACCTAAGTATTAGAACACTTGAAAATTTATCCTTTAAACTTTAGTCTTGAGTCTACTAACATATAGATGTCAAATAATAGGGATTGCCATTTCTCTTTTCAAAACTCACTGCATATAATTATTATTCAAACACATTGAAAAAGTATCCTTCAAACTTCAATGTGGATCTTACTAGTATTTGGATCTCACGGAGGAAGAAGTTTGAGAGGGCTTCCACAGTTATCTTTTCAAATTTTCATCTTATATTTATGTGAAAAGGTTAGACAAAAAACAAGTACTATGATATACTATAATCTCTTTCTGAACCTTACAAATTCAAAAATGTCATTTTGACAAAAAACATATTTACAATCTCTTCTCTTAAATTTTGGGTTGATAGGTTTGAGGAGTGGTATCCAAGGTAATCGTAGACTCCATTTGATATGTCGACATTACAAACCTTTATCAAGATTCATCATGAAGACAATGAGTCGAATTGAGTAACAAATAAAGATTTATTAATATATCTTTAACAACACATTTCAAGAGAAAACTAGGAAATTTGTAATGTTGACTAAGACCAAACCCAAGCCCTAAAAATGTTAAGCTAAATAATAAGGAATTCTAAGTTGTGATTAAAACAAGCACCCTAAATTGCTACAATGATTCTGAACTTAGAATAGAATAAAATTCTAAATTAAATTTATTAATATCAAATATTTTTCTTAATGAATAAATTGTGAATTACTTAACCTATTTTTTATAAACTATAGAACTAAATGAAATATCTAATTCTAACCTAGAAATACTACAAATTTATAGATATAAGAATAATTTAAGATAAATTTTTAATAATTAGTGAGTTATTGGCCATAGCCTAGGAAATATTTAATGTAAAAAAGTAACCTAAATGATCATATCTCATTTACTCTAGTATAACCTAAAAGGCATCATTGTAACAAAAATTAAAACTTTAAGATTAATCTACAATTTAATCTTGTATTTCTATCCAATCTTTTTATAATAAAATTCAACATAGATTTCATTAAAGAACACTGCAATAATTGAATAGAGGCATCGTTTTGAACAACGTAAATCATGTCAATTATGGTAAAAATGTGTTTTTGTTTTAGCAATTCATCTCTTTGGAAACATATAATTTGCATCTCTATGTCCCTCACATGATGCACATTGGAAACCGTTGGGGCATCTTCCACCATTCATGTCATGGAGCAAGATCTCATACAAATATGGAGACACACGGACATATGCATCACTATTATTATTTTAGCTAATGAAAGTACATACATATATAAAGCAGTCTCTACTCTCCCGATCCCTGGAGCATATAGTTTATTTAACTTAGATAAGGGACAACTCTGTTGGGTCGGTGAAAAAGTCGATCGTTGATAAAAAAAACCATTGGAATTTGGAAGGAACTTTGAATGGAGGATTGATTCCGTTTGATGGTGTCTCTTTTGTTTAAATGTGATTGCACACTAAAAGAAAAATACCAAAATGTAATACCTAATGCTTTTAGGAAACAACTTTTTTTTATCAACCCTAAATTCAACAGCTATTTCTAGAATTGAATCATGTCCTCCCAAGATGCTCAATTCAATGTGATCAAACAAAAGCCCCAATTTTAGGCGGATTATGGATAGTCTCTCCAATGTATATCGAGTTCATCACCCAATTCGAAGTGATCAAACAAAACCCCAATTTTAGGTGGATTAAGGATAGTCCCTCCAATCTATATCGAATTTATTAGCCCTATTGGAAAGGTTAAGTATTTATTAGTCCACTATAAGGAAGAACTTAAAATTATGCAACAAATACCACTGGAAGTTGGGTGTCTTGTGTCAACCATAGTCAACAAGGAAGACAAATCATAAAAACATGTTTGGCATGTTTGCGATAGTGAGGCTGTTGAAATCATGTTCTTTTCTAGCTCACTGCAGTCCCAGTCCCTCATTCATGAACGTTCGTCGAGGGATTCTCTTGTTTAGATATATTGGTAGACAATGTTTACTTCTTGTTGCCATTATTAGAAGGCTATCAGAAAAACAGAGAGGTCAGATTCTACAACATTTACAGTTTCGGTTGTTAAATATTTTATCCTTTCAACCTTTGGATTTAATTAAGGAAATTGGAAATATTCCAACAATTATATTCAAATAATTTTCTTTCTTTCAACCTAATGTTTAAAATTCACAGCAGATAAAGAACATTAACATATTTGGAACTCAAATACCAGGCTCTTTCTTATTACTCCTCCACCCAAACGAATTTGTGGTCCTGTCGTATGAAAGTATACATTATTTTGGTATGATTTCATTCAAATACTGAGGTTTTTAGCGTTACATCTATTTAGTATTCAAGACTTAATCTGGCTGGCATGCAGGTGTATAATACATTAAAAATTTCAAACAACATTTTGGATGGAGAAATTTTAAACCCTTATATTTATAGCACCAGAAGGCACTCCAACAAGCAACGCATTTAACTTTTCTCCACATATAAAATATTACACAAGTGCAAAATGTTGTGCATACCTATAAATTCATGACAACCAAGTCGATAGCTTAGCTTTGCAAAATCTTCTGAAGGAAATAAAAATTAGGGAGACACTGAAGTATGTAATTGGAGAGTTGAGAGTTTGAGTCCCGATCTCTGACAATCCTATAATCATAAACCCATGATAATGTTTTTGTCTCCCACAAAATTCGCCAATCTCTTTAAGTTCGAGGAATCTCTATCCAGCCTACCCAACGTTCTACCTCTGCTTCTCTTGCTCCTACATGTGACGAAGGTGGCACCTTAGAGTTGTCCACCACAGGAGACAATGAGGAGTTATAGTGCGTCGTCATTTCCTTATATAGAAATACAATTGAAATCATCTCCATCTCAATTCCCCAATATCCCGACTTTCCTGAGTTGGTTTACTTTCCCAAGGTAGGCGAAT
>LPNX010824506.1:724997-747950 GCA_001517045.1 Pseudotsuga menziesii | reverse complement strand
TACTTACCTGCAAACATATTGTTTCTGAACCATATTAGAAATGTTCAACTTCTTTGATTTCCTAACTTATATATGTAATAAATGTTGATGAAACTAACAAACTCATCTATATTCTCACAAGATCTTTATATATATATATATATATAATCGAAAATGAAACCAATGCATTGAATGTGATCATGGGGATTTTAATTAACTCATATGGCAACCATAGAAATGGGTTGAGGAATCAAGGTCGAGACTCAACTTCTTATTCCTTTCCACAATCAACCTCATTTCACCCTCTTTATCTAAAATATCTGTCATATCCCCTGCCATCTTATTATTCCCATCACATTTATCCTTAGCATTCTCATTGGGGCACTCGTCTTAGGATGGGTGACCTCTCGGGAAGTCCTAGTTACCGAGTGGATCCCTAGAAGTGATGATTGATCTGCTATGCAATTCATTTTTCTAGTCTCATTGCCACTTATTCACCCCTATGAGTGTCACCTAATGGATTGAGTGCTAAGTGGACTATTCAAAACCATCATTTGAAATTGGTCACTTGCGACTATGCTCATGGGATATGGTCATAGCTTATTGACTTACACTACACAGATAATCCCAAAAAAATTTATATATCATATGCTGGACTATAAAAACCCCTATACTTAGATAAATATTTGTATAAAAAATTGATATATTAATAATATATAAAGATTTTTGCTTAACATATGAGTCACACAATTTTGTATTTAATTGTTGCTCGACATAAGTTTAGGTATTGTGATATTCTCTCGTATTCTTAATAAGTCCTATGGTTGCATTTAATGGTTGCTTGGAATACATAAGTAATACATTTGATGATATCATTATTAGTCTTTACATCATCTCATTATTAGTCTTTTACATAAAGGCATCAAGCATCATATGAGTCACACAATTGGCATCATATGAGTCACACAATTGTATTTAATTGTTGCTCGACATAAGTTTAGGTATTGTGATATTCTCTTGTATTCTTAATGAGTCCTATGGTTGTATTTAATGGTTGCTTGGAATACATAAGTAGTACATTTGATCATATCATTATTAGTCTTTACATCATCTCATTATTAGTCTTTTACATGAAGGCATCAAGCATTTTATAATTCAACTTGTTGTTATATCTAATATTTTGCACAAAAATCAATGTAATTCTTGAACTTTTAACCTAAGTTTGAATACTACAATACACTTTTGCCAAACCTGATGACTTATTCTTCTTATTTGGGTTCATATGGAGACATGGCCTTGGTTTTTATGAAATCTAAAGTTTAAACATAGTGTAATTTATAGTGCCTTAAGTTATTTCTTTACTATGCTTTTCTATCTATAGATTTGTTGCAAAGGATAAAAAAAGTATCATAGATTTGTTGCAAAAATGAAAAAAGTACTATTAATTTGAAGATGCATTAATGCAATCCCCAAGTTAACATAGTTAACTAAAATGTTATATTTATCATAACTTTCATGCTTGCACTCATTTTTTTTCGGTAATGAGGTCGTAACATGTCATGCAAGTTGAGGTTGCAATACATAGTATGGTGATGTATGTGTGTGGTTTTCAGACCATTTGTATACACTTCTAATCCACCACTTTAATACACTACTTTCACATTTCTACTTGTACTACTTTCACATTTGTTTTAGCTCATTTTCTTAGAGATCCATCATCAACAAAAACAATTGCAGTTCATTGCTTGAAAGTTCATTTTGGAAACAATGAAGTGATACCAATTTTTGTCTCATACATTGATGAAAAGCAAAATGAAATTAATTTTTGTCTGAAACATTAAAGTTAAAATGAAACTATTAAGTTCATTTTGGAAACAATGAAGTGATACCAATTTTTGTCTGATACATTGATGAAAAGCAAGGTGAAATTATTTTTTGTCTGAAACATTAAAGTTAAAATGAAACTATTTTTGTTGAATGCCTTGTTCTTCTACCCAACAAATTTTTCTTAGATACAAATACGAAGTCTATACAACACAGGTTTGCAATTTGAAAACTAAAAAGTTGAAAAAAAGTTTGTTATTTGCAAAAACATTAACAATTCATACAGTAAGTATGTGAAGTTTCTATGTAAAAGCAAAGATCATTTGAAAACAAAAAAGTTGAAAACAATTTGTTATTTGCATAACATTAAAAATTCATACCTCAAGTATGTGAAGCTTCTACGTGGAGCATTTAAGGTTTACCATTTGAAAACTGAAAACTAAAAAAGTTTAAAGCAGTTTGGTTTTTACATGATGACATTGACAGCTCGTATGACGGTGACCATATGGAGCTGTTTATTTTGTTGACTAGTTGCATTGATTAACTATTCACACTCCTCACAATCTTACATAGGTTTTCCATTCACTAACTATGCAGAATCCTTACTGGTATAAGCTGGCAATGCTTTGTCTTCATCTTCTGTGGGTTCCTAATCTTTATAAACTTAATTCAATCGTTTCAATATAGATATTGAATTCATGTAATATATGAGAAGAATTCACAAACATCTGATAAGCCCATCTTGGAGTCAGCTGGAGAGCTTAGGAGAAGCAGTGCAATGCTCTAATTATTCAGTTTCTTCACATTTTCTGTGTGTCTCCTTCCCTGTGTTGCATAAAAACCTCTGAGCTTATTTATCAGTACGGTGTCCTGCTTTATGGAGATTTAATGCAGTAAAGTAATGGTACAGGCAGTGCTCATTGAAATCCTTTCCCGCATAGGAATGAGTGAGTTAGATTCGATGGCTTCTATTCCTTCGATTTTGTCACTTAGTGGTATATTTCTATATGAATGTGGTGACCTGGTTTTAGTCCTAATTGTGCCTTTTCATGACTGTAAATGCTCTTATAACTGGGTCTATTTTCTTGAGAATAAGTGTATTCATCTTTGGTATTTGGATGTTGATTTGGTTTCGGTTCTATTACCACCCTCTTCTCAAAATTGTTGAAGAGAGTAATCTCACCCGTAGTTAAGTTAGTGAGTTAGGTAACCCACGGTATTTACCTAAGTGTGGTATTCACCCACAGCATTGTTGTTTTCTATTTCCTATTTAAACAGCTCTGAATAATGGGAAGGCAATAATCTGCCCATGTGTTTTCTGTTGCTCCATTCTATTCTTTCACATGGTATCAGAGCGTAAGGCCTGATCCTTCCATTGTTGGGGTAAGGATTTTCACAGAGTGGAAAGCCCTCTAGCTCAGAAGCCATTTCATACCAGCTTGCCTTCGGAGCTAGCTTCGCTACCTCCGGCCCATGCATTCTCCAAGCGGCCACTTCGAACACAGCAGATCTATTTGGCTGCTCGCAGTGGAGTCTGTGCATCCTAGATCGAATAGGTGCTATCCAGATCACAGTGGTGCTTACTCCAGCAAGAACATTCAATGTGGATCCCAGCATCTGCTTACTCCAGCGTGTGCATTCAGATCGAACAATCTGCACCTTCCAGCAGCGATATCCCTAGTATTAATACTAAACTAATCTTATTCTCTAGGATTTAATATCTACTGCAATCTCGGTTTGGTAGAAGTGATCCTCCGGAATCCAATCCCCCGTGGCTGGATCCCTCATCCTCGTAGTCTCTTGCTTGTCTTGGTCTAGGCGATGCATGACGCTTAGATCTGTATAGAATTGGTGCACAAACTCTGGCTGTTGTTGCAGGACAGGGTAATACTGCCCCACAAAACAAGTGCCCACCTGCAAAGAAGTGATTGGGGTAGAGGGGGTGGATGCCATTGTCCCTCGTCAAATCGCCCTGCCCTTGCCAAAAAAAAAACCAGAACACAATACCAATCTGCTGAGAAAAGTAGCACCATTCTCTTAGTATTCCCTACCACTGTGCCTGCCTTACTCCGCTTTGGAATCTCCAGTGCCGCTACACCGTTCGATCTCACCGGCTCGGGTTCGATCCCCACTGCCTTGTATTCTCTATTATTTTGGCTGTTGCGCATTTTCTCCACGAGATTCAGTGCCTTACTTCCAATCTTATCAAAATCAATGGCATGAGCTGAGATCGAGAGGAATCAAGAAGGTGACATTGAGAGCTGAGAAGGAGAGGTATCATTATTACTTTTTTTATAAAAAAAGAGAAAGAAAGAAAAGCAAGGGAAAATATTTTTTTTTAGTCATATCAGATGGCTAATACTAGCTCTTTGAAGCCTATCTCCGGACCTGTTTTGACCGGAGCTAACTATAAATTTTGGTCTATCAAAATGAAGACATTTCTGCAATGCAACAAATGTTGGGATATTGTGGAAACTGAGTTTAAAGAACCTGAAGCGGTTGCTCTAGCCATAATGAATAATGCCCAAAAGAATGCTCTCGAAGCTCGCCGAGACCAAGATCTCACAGCCACATGGATGATCCAAAGTTGCATTGAGGAGTCCATTTTCCCACGGATCTCCGGAGCTACCAGCGCATATCAAGCTTGGAATCTGCTTGCATTACCCTACAAGGGAACCGATCACGTTAAAACGGTAAGACTGCAAACCCTATGCCTTCAATTTGAAAGTTTGAAGATGAAAGAGTCAGAAACTATGGATCAGTTCATGACTAAGGTTTCGGGTATTATGACCCAATTCCAAGCCTATGGTGAACCGCTAGAACAAAAGATCATTGTTCAAAAGATTCTTCGGTGTCTCACCAAGAAGTTTGATATGGTAGTGACTGCCATAGAAGAAGCAAAAGATCTGTCTAAATTCACCTTAGAAGAATTGACTGGATCTCTTCTATCTCATGAAGTGCGATTCACTCAAGAAGAAGAATCGTTGACCAATGCATTCAGCACTCAGGCTTCCCTCAACAGAGGTAGAGGCAGAGGAGGATGAGGTAGAGGAAGAAGAGGCTGATGGTCTCGATCTACAGAAGACAAAACCAATCACAATCATGAACACTCAGAGCATTCAGAACACTCTCACCACTCTCAAGGTTAGAGGGGAAGAGGCAAGAGATGGACCAATAAGTCCAGTGTTCAATGTAACTATTGCAAGAAGTATGGGCACTATGAACGAGAATGCAGAAAGAAGCAAGCAAATGTCATGTCCCCATATTTTGGGACATTAAAAGTGTTGACCATGATGAAATTCCTAGGGGCTGAAATTGACATTAATTATTATTCGTAGGAAAAATATTGCTAATAATTGTTCTAAGGCATGTATTTAATTTTATTTCAGCAATTTTATTTATTATGCACAATAATGATGTGGAATTAAGGCTGCCATGTGAGGAGGGCACATTAGGGAAAGTTAGTTAACTTGCCTTGGTAAAAATAAGAAAGTCCATGACAAAAGCAAGTAGGAGAATAAAGGGAAGTTTCCTAAAAGCAGAAAAAGCAGTCAGAGGTAAAAGCAGGAAAGTTTTTGAAGGAAAGCAAAAGTTTCCTTATGACCCAGGAAAAGCAAAAAGGTGTCATAACTCAAAAGATGCAGCTTTTGACTAAGGGAGGGTGTAGTTTCTAATTGTGAAGGATGATCTAGACTTAGAAACAATTCCACATGGTCCTACTTTCCTAATTTCCCAAAGGGGGCGCTTTTGTGGCTAGGGTTAGGTCACCATGGGATTGACTTGCTCTCACAGGTCACCATTGGCATCAACTTACTCAGCAGGTCATCCATAATTCTATAAAAGATGAATTTGAACCCATTGCTTCAGTTTGGTTGTTGATTTTATTGTTGAATGCTTATGCAAGCATTAATTCTGAGTGTTGTGCCTCATACTACTGGGAGATGAGCCCCAGCCTTCCATTCCCCTCTCCTTCCATTCCCTTTTCTTCCATTGCAGGTGTGGAGCGCTAGATTGCAGGAATTAAAGGATTTACAGATTTATTTGCAGCCTCTGTTAAGTTCAAGTCCATATCCAGTGAAGCCCTAGCTTCACTTATGCTCACAACCCTTGCTAGTTATGATCCGGGCCTCCTGCCCCTTGTTTTTGGAGCATCCTTGTAATGGTAATTCAATGATGTAATTTATGTTCTATAGGGTCATAAAATTTTGTAAATTACATGTGTCAGGTCGAAACACTCTGCCCATAAAGATTCTTGTCTTCAGTTTTGCCTAAAAGGCCTATTTTAGCAATGTATGGGGGAAATTGAATAAAAATGAGTGCTATAAGGAATATGTCAGGTTGGGGAAGTGATTGAATGGATATTTACCCCTGTTACAGTTCTCATGTTTTACAGAAATGCATTTGAGATTATTTAACTGTTTGTTTTAGACCCTAGCTAGATTATTAGCTTTTAATAACTAGTTTTGGTAAAATTGATGTAAAACCATTTCTGTTAACTCAATCTGAGCTCTATCAATTCATTTGGGTCACTAATAGACCCACCTTCCCACATAAAACTCCAAAACCATTTTTATTTGGGGTTGTACAACGTTTTTGTATCCTCCTCTGCGCAGGATTCTCCTTGGCCAAAACTGCCAAAAATTCCCAAATTCATCCAAAACTTCTTAGAAATTTCCAGAACATCAGTAAAATATATAAATCCTTTATTTATGTTAGATTAATGCTGGAACAAACCTCTGCAAGTTCCCATAAGCCCCTAGTTGAAACAGACCGAACTACTCTCCTTAGTTTCACAGTTTGGCCGCCCAGAAGCGTGGTAGTAGGTTTCCGCAGTGCGGACTCTGAACCCTAAATGGCACCAGATCTAAATGTGTTAGGGGAGAGGAAATTTCATGTCTGATGTCTCTTTGTTTTCTGTCCATTGCTCACTCCTTTTGCCTACAAATTTCCAAGAAGAAACCCCTTATTTGCTCAGTTTGAGAAGTCATTGTGTAAATTAATTAAAGTTCAGAAATTTTAATATAATTTACAGAATTGAAGAGTATCCAGGTCTGTACACCATACTTGGGATATTACAGCAAACCAGAACAATAGCAGAGCCAATGTCTCCAAACAATAAGAAGGCTCATCAGAGGTGATGTTTATGTCTTATCAAGCAACTGAAGAACACTACAGCTTAGATCTATGGCTACTAGATAGCGGTTGCAGCAATCACATGACAGGCAACAAGTCATTATTCTCTAGTCTGGATTCATTTGTTGTCACGAATATCAAGCTAGGAGATGACTCTCTGGTTCTAGCAAAAGGAAAAGGTATTATTCTTGTACTTAGTAATCAAAATGAAAAAATGTCCATTCATGAGGTGTTTTATGTACCTCATTTGACTATAAATTTGATCAATATAGGTCAATTACTTCAGAATAAGTATGATGTTAGGTTTCATGATACATACTGTGCTATCTATGATAAACCTCCTAGTAAGAGACTCATAGCCAAAGTTGAAATGACCAAGAATAGAATCTTTCCTCTTAGTCTTAGGAGTGCTAACCTTCCACATCTTGTAGTTCATACAGTTTCTAAGCGAGATGAATCCTGGTTATGGCACTGTAGATTCGGTAATCTTCCCTTCAAGAGTCTCCATCTCCTACACAAACAGTCAATGGTCAAAGGATTACCGGTTATTCATAAACAATCCAGCACCTGTGAGGATTGTATCACTAGTAAACATCATAGGGACAGTTTTCCCACTTCCACATCTCAAGCCAAAGAGCAACTTGAGTTAGTTCATACAGACCTCTGTGGACCCATGCAAACCCAATCCATAGGAGGCAGTTTTTATTTTCTGACCTTTATTGATGATTTTTGCAGGAAAACATGGATTTATTTTCTCAGGCACAAATCAGAGACTTTCTCCAAGTTTAAAGAGTTCAAGGCTCTCATTGAGAAACAGTCTAGAAAGTCCATTAAAATGCTCAGGTTAGATGGTGGAGGTGAATATGATTCACATGAGTTCTCAGACTTTTGTAAGCAGCATGGCATTCAGAGACAGTTCACCACCAGATACACTCCACAATAGAATGGAGTTGCTGAACGGAAGAACCAGACCATCATGAACATGGCCCATAGCATGCTATCACACAAGAAGCTGTCAAATGAGTATTGGACTGAAGCTGTTGGATGCTCAGTCTACTTGCTCAACAGATCACCCACAGTAACTGTCCAAGACAAGATTCCTGAAGAAGCATGGAGTGGCACTAAGACTAGTGTCTCACATCTTAGAATCTTTGGTTCTATTGCCTTTGCGCATATACCTGATGAACTCAAAAGAAAGTTGGACAAGAAAAGTGAGCACTGCATTTTCACTGGTTATAGTGAACAACACAAGGCATACAAGCTATATAAACATGTCACCAAGCAGCTTGTGGTGAGTAGAGATGTAAAGTTCATTGAAGACAAATGTCGGAGTGATCCTTCAGACATACAACATGAAGATTACTCATATCAACCAGATCTACCTATCATACTTCCAAGATTGGAAGTACAACATCAAGACGATGCAGCAGATGGTCCACCACAGAACCGGAAAACCAAAAGCTTGAGAGAGTTATATGAACAGACTCCAATTCTAGATGAGCAACTTCAATTTGCTCTCTTATCCTGTCAGCCCACATCTTTTAATGAAGCAGTGAAGGATGCACAATGGGTAAAAGTCATGAATGAAGAGATTGATGCAATAGAGAAAAATCAGACTTGGGATCTTGTTGAGATCCCTGCAAACAAAACCAGTATTGGAGTCAAATGGGTCTATAAGACCAAATTGAATGAAAAAGGAGAACTTGAAAAGCACAAGGCAAGGTTGGTTGCCAAAGGTTATGAAAAAAAGTATGGTATAGATAATGATGAAACCTTTGCTCCTGTAGAAAGGATGGATACCATCAGAGCTGTACTTACCATTGCAGCACAAAATCAATGGCCTGTGTATCAAATGGATGTGAAATCATCCTTTCTTAATGGCATTCTTGAAGAAGAAGTTTATGTAGACCAGCCACCTAGTTATACTATCAAGGGTCATGAAGACAAAGTGTATAAGCTCAAAAAGGCCTTGTATGCTCTAAAACAAGCACCATGAGCTTGGTACAGTAGGATTGACTCCTACCTCATCAACAATGGTTTCGACAGAAGCAGCAATGAGCCTACTCTGTATGTCAAAACAGAGCAAGGTAAAATATTGATGGTATGTCTTTATGTTGATGGCATGATTTACACTGGTAATTTGATGATTAAATATTTCAGGATAGTCATGAAAAAAGAATTTGAAATGACTGATCTAGGACTGATGAAGTACTTCCTTGGCCTGGAAGTTACTCAAACTGATAAAGGCATTTTTATCTGCCAGCATAAGTATGCTACTAATATTTTGCAAAGATTCAGAATGGATAAATGTAAACCTGTAGAAACCCCTATAGCTCTTGGCACCAAGTTAACCAAGAATGGTGATGAAGCAGCAGTAAACAATACACTCTATAAACAAATGGTAGGCAGTTTAATGTATTTGACTGCAACTAGACCTGATTTGTTGTATGCCGTCAGTCTTATATCCAGATTTATGGAGTCTCCCAAAGACTCTCACTGGAACATTGGAAAAAGAATACTAAGATATGTTGCAGACACACTTGGACATGGCCTCTGGTACACTCATACACCAGACAATACTCTTACAGAGTACACTGACAATGATTTTGTAGGTATTCTTGATGATAGGAAAAGCACATCTGGTTATGCTTTCCACTTGGGTACAAATCTGATCTCTTGGGCATCTAAGAAACAGCCCATTGTGAGCATGTCTTCTGCAGAAGCAGAATATGTAGCAGCCACCACAGCAACTTGCCATGCAGTTTGGCTAAGAAGACTATTAAAAGATACGGGACACACTCCAAAAGATCCCACTTCTATTTTCTGTGATAATAGCTCTGCAATACAATTGTCTAAACATAATGTATTTCATAGAGAAAGCAAACACGTTGACACTCGCTATCACTTCATTCATGAGTTAGTCAATGAAAAACAAATTTCTTTACTGTTTTGTGGCTCTAAGGAGCAATTAGCTGACATGTTCACCAAACCATTGGGAACATCTGCATTTGTATATCAAAGAGAGCACTTAGGCATAAACAGTGTTGATGATGTACTGCTAGTTGAGAATAAGGGGGTGTGTTGAAGAGAGTAATCTCACCCGTAGTTAAGTTAGTGAGTTAGGTAACCCACGGTATTTACCTAAGTGTGGTATTCGCCCACAGTATTGTTTTTTTCTATTTCCCATTTAAACAGCTCTGAATAATGAGAAGGCAATAATCTGCCCGTGTTTTCTGTTGCTCCATTCTATTCTTTCAGAAAAATAGATGATCATCTTCGACAGTTTGAAAGATCAAATGGTCTAGAGGATGTAATTTACACAGTGAACTGTTAAATTCAGCTATAGCTTTAGCAATGATTTTATTCAATAATTGTGATACTCAATATAGATAGAAGCATACAATATTGTTCATGGAACTTACTCATTTCTATCATTATTTTCTCTTGAGGTTTAGTTTTTAGTTTGTGAGATTTTTATGCTCAACTTATTTCTTTGTGCATTCTGTTTTTGTTGCATGTATTAGGTGCTCCAAGCTATGCAGTAAAGAGTAATAACACAAGCATTCGGATCATTGCAATCTATTTGAGTTGTAATCAGAAAATGGTAATTATTCGTGGTCTCAAAAAGACGAACAATAATACTACCAGAGCTTGGAAGAAGGTGAAGAATGACGTTCGTACAAGGAAGATCAGACTGATCTGCAATGACCTGGATGCCACAGACCTCTCAAGTGACGATGAATTGAAGCTGCATCTAACAAGAGATCGATTAGCGAGATTCGCATACCATTAATTTCTTTGCTGGCAGAATCATTCGGCGCAAACCCAAGTCCAAGGGAACATCTAAAACACCCCAACAAGAAAAACAGAGCCGTGTGCAACTGAGGCTCCAAAGAAAGGTCTGCAAAGAGCTGTAAATACCGCGGAGTGAGACAAAGAAAATGGGGAAAATGGGCTGCGGAGATGAGAGATCCCTCCAGAGGATTCAAGCTGTGGCTCGGGACGTATGATACAGCAGAAGCAGCTGCACTGGCTTATGATAATGCAGCAAGAAAGTTCAGAGGACCATTAGCGTTCAATAACTCTGCTAATGCAATTCAAACAACAACCAATTACAACAACGACTCCATCATCAACTGAATGTGCATCTGTGACTTGCATCTCAGAAGAAAATCCATACAGAGATTGCTGTAGTCTCTCTTTTTCAACTTCTGTAGATTTGTTATGTCCACCAATTAGCGACGCAATATTTGATGACGATTGTTATTTTATGGAAGAATTTGGACACAGTTTTGAAATGGGTGATTGTGGGATGTCACTATTAACAGAGTTGGATATGGATTCTCTGGATCTGCCCTCATATTATGATGAAATGGGTGATTGTTACTCCGATCTACTAATGTAACTATGAGATTGTCACTATCTCCCAGTGTTTGCACGCTTTTCGTTGGGTTTGTTAGTTTCCATTAAGATATTGATTCACCTATTTCCCAAATCATATACTAAAAAACCCGAGCACAATCATAGTTCACAGAATACCACAAGCATAGTTCACCAGTCTTCCAAAAAAACTTAACCCAGAGAGAATACACCATTCATATTTCCCAAATCATATACTAAAAAACCCGACCACAATCATAGTTCACAGAATACCACAATCATAATTCACCAGGCTTCAAAAAAAAACTTTCCTAAACCCTACAGAAGAGCTACTGACCATTGAATTTTATTACACCAATTGTCATTACTGACCATTGGATTTTACTACACCAATTGTCATTACTATCAAAACGTAACAAACACAGTTTCATTAAAAAAAGAAATGATAGATCTTATCTACAGTCTACTCCATGGATGACGACCATTTTAGCCTTCCCAATCATCTGGCTGAGGAGAGATTATTGAATTTATAAAGCTATTTAAAAGATTTAATGAACAATCTCCTTCCAAGTTTAAGTTGTAGTGCATTTGAAGTAAGCCAAGCGTAATGGATAATCGAAACTGTTGGAATACTCAAAGGACACGGTGTTTCCTGCAGTTAACACATTGCCATCATTTACGAGGCAATCGTCGTAAGCAATCCGCCTGAATATGCTCGGATCTACCAATTCTGTTGACGCAAAGGAACCGCAATGGAGATGGATATCTTCCAGTGCGCACTCATAGGTGCATGTGTTGATAATTAGCACAGTAAATGCAGGTGTCCCGTCTGGCAATGGATCTGTCGAGTGCTGAGAAATTGCAATGTTGTTCTCATTTTCGCATTGGTAGAAGCTGCTTGAATTCGAGTTTGACTTGTTGGGTATTCTTGAGGAGCCACCAGTTAGAGCTGGGGCTTGAATTCTGCTTCCTCCTGAAGCTAAAGCAGCAGTAGTTTCCGGAATAAGTAACCGGGCAGCTGCTACATTATCTGAATAAGAATAGTTCCCACGTTAGAAATGGAAATTTAAACCAAAAACAACTGCAATTTTACAGAGAAAGAAATCACAGAGGGAGGGCTCTCTGTCTTTTTCATTACCTGAGAGAAAAGTTAAGAACATGCATACCAGAAACAACAACAATATGCAAGGACCAGTACTCCTTGTATGCAAGCCATGCTGATTACCTGTGGCCATTCTCAATCAATCAAGCTGGGTGAAAAAAAAAATCAAGCCTTCTATCCAATTATATGGAATTGAACCATGAAAATCAAACCATTCTTAAGCCAAATATATATAGACGCTGGATTTTGTTTACCTAGCGTCGCCCTGTTGCTATTTTGTTTACCTCGCGTAGCCCTGCTGCTTTGAGCAACTGACTGTTTATTCATGAAACATCTGTCAATAATAGGAATTGTGTGAGCTTTAAAGCTAAAAGCCATTATGATGTTTAAACAGCTAAGAGCAACCTTCTAAAATGGGTTAAAAAAAGTAAAGCATAAAAGTTAAAAGCAATTAAGACAGTTGGCATAAAAGCTTTATTTGACAAAGTCTTGATATGATCTTAGAAATATGTGCAAATATGAATATGTCAAAATATAATTTAAAGTGTATTTTTGTGATGGATTTAATATTATTTTATTTTGTATATCTTATTTTAATTTAAAAATATTAATAGCTTAAAAATACAATTTCATGATTGTTAATATATTTATATTTTTTTATAACAATATTATAAATATTATATTTTCTTAATTATGCGTAACTTGATTTTTTTTTTTAATTTTGTTATTAGCCACGAGAGATTTAAATGACTGTTAATAAAAGAGCAGATATAATGTATAAGAAAGATATGGAGAGACATCGTTAGAGAAACTGGGTTAATTTTATTAAGTACCTAGTGTCTTTGGTATTCCCATATAATCAGCCAGCTCAGCTGACCCGACAATGAAAATCATCACCATTATAATGGTGATTGTTGTATTATATGAATATATAATATAAAAGATTTATATTTATATTTTATAACCTGTAAATATTATTATATTTTTATTTTTTTTGAAGGTGTATTTTTTTATATTAAAATAATTACATTAAGTGTATATAAAAGAATGAAATAAAATATTTTGAAATGATTATATTAAGTGTATAAAAAAATAAAAATAAAAAATATTTTTCATATATAAAGATATTTTTATTATGGTTAATAATTTTATTTGACTAAAATATTTTATTATAAGTATTGTATTTTTTTTAACCCCGCTGAGTGATGGTGGACAATTGCTTAAATTTCTATCGAATATAGTGGCTTGTTTCTTATTGGTTTGGCGTGTGGGTTGTGCACATATTATCATTAATGGAGCAAGTGAATTTCAAGTGTGTGATAATTAATGTAGTGGTGTTGGTGGTTGTTTATCAACTTCTTATTTATTAATAACTAAGTTCACAAGAGAGCATAGCTACTAGTTTTATTTGAAGTGGTTAATAAAAATAATGATACTTTCTCTTTTATCCACATCGAAATTCAATTGACCTTTAGTATTATGTGCGGCATTGGTTGATTATGCAATCTCAGTTGGTCCAATTGTAGGGCTAAATCCTCTTGATGATCCACAAGCATATCTACCATCAGGTTGACCTTTAGTGTTATGTGTGGCATTGGTTGATTATGCAATCTCAGTTGGTCCAATAGTAGGGCTAAATCCTTTTAATGATCCACAAGCATATCTACCGTCACGAACAACATTTGATCTATTGATTTATGGAGAGATCAAATAAATTGCCTTGTTAGGTGAGGAAAGCATAGTAAAGAGGGTTTTGAATCACAAATCCCAAAGGTAAGGTATTATGTAAGGTATTGTTAAATTTGTGTCCTCTCATATCAAATAAGAGAAGGTCATTTTTTATTCTAGAGGTAAGGTATGGATGTCAAATCAACCATTCAAACCACCATGTCTTCTATTGTTATCTCTCTTTCCTTTATCATATCAAGTCAATTAATTATTTTTTCCAAAGAATGTTGAAAAGTTATATGTATCAATCTTTTGGAGAAGATATTATAGACTTGAACTTCCCAACCTCAATTTCCCAAGAAAGGTATTTGTATCAATCGTATTCCAACTTCTAAACACACAAAAGAGATATCGGGTATGAGATATTGTCTTTGCTTAAAAGTTAGTAATTCGGAACATTAAATAATGTGATTGTTTGTGTTATATGTGACATCACTTTGACATTTGATATGATCTTGTAGTGGCATACATATATATCTTAATGCATGTTTTATTATATAACTAACAATTGTACCTAGGGGTGCAATAAAAGAACGTTGTGTTGCGAGCTAAGCAAGGAGATGTGGACATATACAACAAGACATTATTTTCTTCACAGATGTGGAGATATACAACAAGACATTATATTCTTCACATAATCGGCCATTACATTATCAACATGTATTCTTCTCTCATCCAAATGAGAATGGATTGTTAGTTTTTGTAGTTATGGATCTATCTACTATCTTGTTGCTTATATTAATGATTGTCAAATTCTTGCAGCCTTGTCTTGACACGTTTAATCATTATTTTTCTATTTTTTTATTCATTCAGCTTTTTAACAAACTATATAACAAACTATATATAAGGACTCTACATTTTTTTAACTTGCATATTTTTTACGAACTTTTTATACGGCATACAATTAGGTTTTTGATGTACTATTTGTAAAAGCAAACTAGCTGCTAGTGTGAATTTTTCATGCTCTATAGCATAAAGCAGATTAATGATCAAAAGGACTTCATTTTACAGTGAGAGAATGCCAAACATGGATATGTCAACAACTCCCCAATCAAACAATGCAGAAATGAGATACCACTGAGTTACCTTTCAATGTTTTAATTGGTTCTTCAGCTGTCATTTGGATCACTGGAATAAGAAACCGTTAAGTTTCGGTTCGATTATTGCTTCATTTTGAACAGACAAAACACTAGAGTGACAGCACGGGAAGCCTGCTCTTTCCGTCATGTAGTTTTGAATTCTTTATATAATATAATCTCTTTTTACCAGCCTAAAACAAAATCAGTCTCAGAAATGCAACCAAGAAAAATGATGCAATCCACATAGAATTAACAGTTAAACTAATGATGCCATCCATGTAGAGTTAAAATTTTAACTAATGATTCCATCCATCTAGCATTGAAATTCTGAGCGTGCACTCTCCATGGCAAGTCACTCTACTTCTGCTGCTGCTGCTGTTACACAAGTTCATTAAAAAGTCATGAATCGTGACTTCAAATGTTGACTTCCTTGCATCAATAGTTAGAGACACAGATAATTAAAATTCCTACACACCTTTTGTCGCCATTTGCCAATACCTATTCTATCACAATATGAATTTTCAGTGCCTACGTTGAAAAGAAGAGAAAAACACTGAACATAGAAAGAATAAAATAATTGTCAAGAAAACATAAAAGAGATGATTTAGACTTACAAATTTTCATCCACGCCATTTCAGGTAGTCCATAGGAACTTCTCCTTTCATAGCAACATACAAGCAGGAATCCCCACTGATAGTCCCCTTTAGGTTATGAAATTGTCTATGTAAATGAAGAAGATTCTTAACTGGAGCTCAGAAAACATGAAGTTGACATTGAGAGGGACTAAGATTGCAGCAATGAGAAATTTTAAGTTTTGAAGTTCGAACATCAAGAAATGGTCCTAGAAACTATTATTATTTATTATGTATACAATCTGAAGAAATGCAATATATTTTGTAGATTTATTGGTATGGATATGCTTCGTAAGAGTCCTTTGGCATCTCAAGTTGTTATTAGCTAGTGGAGAGCTGTTATTAGAAGTTCCTTTATCAAAGTCATATGCATGCTCTTGCCAGATAGCATAGTAATCTGTAAACAAGCTCTCCCCAGACTCTTATCTTGAGCCAAATATCTGTTGCTGAGCATATATCAGTTAATATGTGATTGCAGTGTTTGAGGTGCTTGGTTTGTAAAAACAAGTGGATTGTACCTTTCAATCAAAATCCCAAGAAACAAAATGAAATATTCTGCATATCAAGTGGTTTGTTATCCGGACAAAGTTCATTAACAGTCAACATAAGAATAATAACAGAAGTAAATAGTTTCCCTTCCATTATTGGAAAAAGGTATTGGAATTTAAAAGCACCGTATTATTTACAGACCTAAAGGTGTTTCAACTTTTAAATACAAACCCAACACTAGCCGACTAGATTATGGAAAGCAATTTAACTATATGTTTCTCCAAAATCATAACCTTGGAAGCTTTGGCACAATGCGAGCATGTATGCCTGAAATGTCAACATCATAACATAGAGGGTAGCAGTTCTATATAAAACAATTATAAGGAATCATCCCAGTAATTTACGACAGATATATTGAAATCGATTTAAACATAGTAAGGGCCGTTGGGGAAATTGATATGAATAATTTGGAACCCTGCTACTAAAATTCATTCAAAATAACAAACTCCGTCTAACTCCCATGTAGCAGATTAACGATGGAACAAAATACCTGCAGATGCAGTGGAATCAGCCTGATCACTCGATATTTGCATGCCTTGAAGCTTATCTCCAGTCTTCTCGGCTTCCTTATCAGTTGCCTCTGAAATCAATGAATACAAATACTAAACAAACGAAGATATGTTGCACCAAGTAACATAACTCCAGCACAATTTTTGGATCCACGTGTTAATGAGCATATAATAACTTGTAAAACCCAATATGACTCTCTTCTCAATAATATCTCTGGCTAGGCAATCTTCGGGACCCAAATCAAAGAACAAAGGAACCAAATTCTTCCTAGCCAAAAAAGTTCTGAACTCCTCTATACTATATGGATTTGCAAAAGAATTTCTAGTAACAATAACAACACTAAATGTTATAGAGCTTAATACCCTGTTAGCAATGTCATGGCTTCTAGAGTCTCTGTAACGAGCCCTGATTGCAGCAAAGCAAGCAATCCCCCGCATCTCTAGTTTCTTGTTTTAGAGGTGTAGTAATGGTCTGGTTGTCCATCTTTTCTTAACCGGAGTCTTTTGAAGGCCACATGGGTCGATGTCATGAAGGCATTCATGCAGGTGAGACTCCTCGCTCTTGTTTTCCACACCCTTTCCACCTGCCAACTCCTCCCATAGTCCTCCTCTTCTATCCCTTCACCGTCTCTACCTCCTTCACACGTGGACACCTCCTACCTCCCCCTAGTCTGCCTACCATTCTCCTTCTACGCAGGCAGGCCACCGTCCAGCTTCCCAAGGGAGCCCACGTGAGCCTAGGCTGCATGCACACCACGTGTGGGCAAGCATGCAACCAGGCGACCAGTTCCTGTTCTTCCAAAACGGGCTAGCCCTCACCTGCGCGGGGTCTATCTCCAACCCATTCTATGCTCATAGACCATCACGAGGCCTGGTGAAGATGCTGGTGAAGATGCTAGTTGTGTAGGTCATGGATGTAACAATGCCTTTAATTATAGCAGCGGGCCAGAGACATTGTTGTTGTAAGCGTCCAGTGTGTCCAGATTCACAAGACGAGAAATGTTTGCTGGGATCGTGCGGCTAATTCCACTGCATGAGGGCTGGCACAAAAACCATACCCACTTTCTGTGAGGTGATTTGTAGTTTTCTCATCACAGCTTTTGAGCCTTGTAGATGATGACAGAGAGGTCGATATCCTCGTAAATGAAATAGTTTTTGATGGGTTGCTTGCTAGCAATATATTTTTGTGACCTGCGACAGTGTTGAGGTCTATTGGACACCTGTCATTATGGGATCCTGAATTGCTATGTGCTTCGCTTTGATGAATGAAGGGCCATAGGATGAACTTGGTGTGTCATTAGCGTTGTTTAAACATGAATTCTGAGGCAGACATGAAATGGGTGTTTGAGAAAAATTGTTCCTTTTGATCTTGACGGGCTGAGAGTCACTATTGGGCATATCAAATTTGTTGTAATCAAATAACACAGTGGATTGAAAATCGTCATTGATTAAAGGAGGAGAATATTTTGGGGAAAACAATGGGGACTGAGAATATTTTGGGGAAATCAATGGGGACTGACAGCCTGAAACAAATGTTGATGAAGAGAAAGAGAGAAGAGTATCACTATTTTTTGTTGATACAAATATGGTGGTGTTCTCCCCTTGAAAAAAATCCATTTTATCTTCTTGTTTGTATCTGCAATCTCTCTTGGTTGCCACAATCTCCAGTCTATGCTTGTGCTTGCAATCTCTTTGTTGTCACAATCCCCTATCTGTACCTGTAATCTCTCTTTGTTATACCTGTAATCTCTCTTTGTTAGATGATCTCGGGCCGCAGAAACAGCAGTAATGGCGTAATGGCGAACTGGACTGTGCAAATTTCAGGCTTTTGGAAAAACGCAGTAAAATGAATCTATCCAGTAAGTAAGCACTCGAACCGGCAAGCATTCCACTAATCAGCATTCCAATCAACAAGCAATATATTTGGTTAGTATTTTCCAGTGTAGGCAAGCACTCAAACAATTACTTTAAGAGATCCAGTGCTAGAACCAACACCAATAACAGCAGTAGCATCAGAAGCAGTAGCAGCTCCAACACCAATAACAGCAGTAGCATCAAAAGCAGTAGCAGCTCCAACTCTTGGATTGATGGTGATGGGACATGTGCCATTGTGCACCTAACTTGATACCAAGAAGAGAATCTCTCCACCAAGAGCAACCTTTTATTGCAAATGAATCCTGTTCACAAGATGATACCAGTCCTCATCCACAATGGCAACCCTGTCTGCAAGTCTCTCACCATTCTCGAGTACATCGACGAGGTCTGGCCTGCTTCCAATCCTTTTATGCCCAACACCGCATATGGCCGAGCCCATGCAAGATTCTGGGAAGACTTTGTAGACAAGATGGTATTTCATCTCATTACCTGAATCAATTCTTCAATATTTCATCTCAGATCAATTAATTGTGCTGACTAAATCGCTTTGATTTGTGCAAGTTTATAATAATGGAGCTTCTCACATTATGAGATTCAAAGGAGAAGCCTAGGAAGAAGCTAAGCGCAACATGTTGGAGTACCTCGGATTGTTGGAAGGAGCTCTCAATGAGCTATTGTGCACCTAACCTGATCAACGATGGTAATCTCCGAATCGTCGAAATAGTCAGTCGGTCTACCTTACATTCACATTCAATGCAGGTTGGCAGGTTATATAAATGCTCGGATAAGTATTTACGTTGCATGTTGCCTGTAAGAGAGCGCGGATAAGTATTTACATTGCCTGTAAGAGAGCGGGTGCCAATTTAAATGGCCAATCTTTTCAACTGACAGAAATGTGACAGAAATGGACAAAAATGGCAGGTAGCAGATGAAGATTAGATCAATCAGGAGCATACCAAGCAAATCAAATCAAGATGAAGGAGCCAGATGACCCCAATCATCGGACGAAAGCATCCTACGGCTGGAAAAAAAAAAGCATTAATTCGGTGAGTCGACTCCCACTTGTTGAACGCCTTACAGCGTAATTAAAACATAAAGATTCATATCCACATCTTTTTCTTCTTTTTTCAATTACTTGAATATATTTTATTGTCTTTGATTTCCTCTCTTTTGAAGCTTAATTCAAAGAAACATATGAGGAATTTAATTACAATGTCCCTATCCATACCACGAAACTAATTTAGCACAATAATCCTAAAATACTTCACATCATACTATTTTCCATATTTTCAATTTATGTCCTTAGGTATTCCTACTTACCTACAAACTTATTGTTTCTTAACCATATTAGAAATGGTCAACTTCTTTGCTTTCCTAGCCTATACATATGTAATAAATGTTGATGAAACTAACAAAACCATCTATATTCTCATATGATCTTTATCTTTTAATTAATAATAATAATAGTAGTATTCTCACGACCTCTCTTGATGAATAATAATATTCATCACCCCAACTTCATATATATATCTACAATATCAAAAGAGAAGCCAATGCATTGAATGTGATCATGGGGGTTTGAATTAACTCCTATAGTGGCCATAAACTTGGGTTGAGTAATCAAGATCGGGACTCAGCTTCTCATTCTCTGCCACAATCGCAATCAACCTCATTTCACCCTCTTTATCTAAAACATCTTCCATATCCTCTATCATCTTATTATTCCCATAATCTTTATCCTTAGCATTCTCATTAGGGCACTTGTCTTGGGATGGGTGACCTCTTAGGAGGTCCTAGTTACCAAGTGCAATCCCTAAAATTAATGATTGATCTGCTATGCGATCCATTTTTCTAGTCTCATTCCCACTTCTTCACCTTTGTGGGTGTCACCTAATGGATTGAGTACTAAGTGGACTATTCAAAACATCATGAGAAATTGGTCACTTGTGATTATGCTTATGGAATATGGGTCATAGCTTAATGACTTACACTATACAAATAATCCCAAACAAATTTATCTATCATATATTGAACTATGAAAAACCCTATACTTAAATGAATATTTGTATAAAAAATTGATATATTATTATACTTAACATATGAGTCACGCAATTGTATTTTATTGTTGCTTAACATAAGTTTAGGTATTGCAATATTCTATCATCTTCTTAATGAGTCCTATGGTTGTATTTAATGGTTGCTTGGAATACATAAGTAGTGTATTTGATCATCTCATTATTAGTCTTTACATCATCTTGAATTATTAGTCTTTACATGAAGGCATCAAGCATTTTATAATTTAACTTGGTATAATATCTAATATTTTGCACAAAAATCAATGTAATTTTTGAACTTTTATAGAATCCTAAAATACACCATACGCTTTTGCAAAACCAATTAATGACTTATTCTTTTTATTTGGGATCATATCGAGGCACGACCTTGGTGTTTATGAAATCGAAAGTTTGAACTTAGGCTTATTTAATAGTGCCTTAAGTAATTTCTTCACTATGCTTTTCTATCCATAGATTTGTTGCAAAGGATGAAAAAAGTATTTTAATTTGGAGATGCATTAATGCAATCCAAGTTAACATTAGTTAACTAACATGTTATATTTATCATAAATTTCATGCTATGAACTTGCACTCATTTTTTTGGATAATGAGGCCGTAGCATGTCATGCATGTTTAGGTTGTAATACATAGTATGGTGATGCATGTGTGTGGTTCTTAAGATGGTGACCATGTGTATACACTTATCATTCACTACTTCAATGCATTAATTTCACATTTGTATTAGCCCATTGTTTGAGAGATCCATTGGCAACAAAAGCAATTGCAATATATTGTAGAAATTGTTGGTGTTAACAAAATCAAGTGTAATAACCCAAAAATTCGTAAAAATTTAAAATTTTTCATGTAACATAAAATGTTTTAGGATGTCATTGCCTATGAACCAATAACTGCTAGCGGTTACTCAAACAATAGTAATTAGAATTGAGCATTGTAATTCTTTAGTTCTATATAATTTATTTGTTTATCTTTGAAGTACTATGTCCCGGATGTTAAAATTCAACAATTTATGTTTTACAAAGGACAGAAAGGAGAACTACATTTAAACCTGATACTAAGTGTGTTATTATTGTTTTTTGTCAAGTAGGAAGGAACCTTAGATGAGATCAGGGCTTACTTAGCTTACAGCTAACGCAGTGAAGTGATGCTTGTTTTACAGGTTCTAAACAGGTAAGCAGTTTTGTTACCAGTAAAATCCAGATCAAGAAAAACACTCAACTAGCATAGGATAAAATGCTAGTTAAATTGTTTGTTTTGCAGCTTGACCCCCGTAAGAGGTATTCTTGGTATTTCTATTGCTGGAAATTTGCATAAATGTTTGTAATATCACTATTGTGAAAGAATGGGTTTAGTGCAGTTATGTTTACTGCCACAGTACTTGTTCCATTAATCTTCCTCCTTGTGTTTTCAGTTATAGACTTGTGTTTCGTTTTTAGATGGTGTATATTAAGGACAGATCTACTTCTGCCATTAAAAGCATAGTAGCCTAAGAAGTCTATAAACTAGAAGATATGATAAACATACTTGTGACCAAAACTACATATTTATTGTTAGTGTTTGGTATAAAGTATTGTTTATATTTGTCTGAGTTCTTTCTAAACTTTAGACATTCTATGTTAGTGATCCTCTACAACAGAATTTCAACCCAAAATCCGACACCTTGCATGTTTGAAATTCGACACTTCTCTGTCGCATTTTCGACACATACACTTTTTTTTGCCGTCGGTGGCGTAACGTCGGATCTTCAACATTCTACTAATGCAGGTCGAAGATCCGACAGACCATTGTGTCGCATATTCAACCATTTTTCCTTCCAAAGTGCCAACTAAAATTGCATAAACCGTCAAAAATCCGACATCCTCTGACCCTTGAAGCGTCGGCCTTCCGACGGACAGTAGTGTCGGAGGAATGGTGACATCATCGGTATTTTTATCCAAAAAGTGTCGAAAACCCGATGCCATCCGACACTAGAAGAGTCGGTCTTTCGACGTGGTCTGACACTTTAACCATCGGTCGTCCGACGGGCAGAAGCGTCAGAGTCATGACACGGCCGTTGGATGGGTTTACCGGTGTTGGTAATAACTCCAAATT
>LPNX010824506.1:701956-721071 GCA_001517045.1 Pseudotsuga menziesii | reverse complement strand
GCGATCTACGCGGATGGATTGTGCACTGCCAATTGTCCCCAAAACCAAATTATTTAAGCAGTATCTACACAGCTACTGTGTTGAAGATTTCAGATTCTCAAAAGCATTAGCCGTAATGGAAGGGTTTTCGGATTCCACTCCAATCTAGCCCGTAATCTATACCAATTTGCCTAGGAGTCGTTCCAATGAGAAGGATAAGACTTATGATATCACCACGATAATAATATGTTCTACTCCCAAAAAGCATTCCCAAAAACACATCATCTCCAACGCATGATACAGTGCAGGCTCAATATCAGCACATCATTTTCTGGAGGAGAAGTCTCCACGCATTCTTCAAGTCGCAGGCTCAGAATATATCAAAATATATCAAAATAGATCAAAGTATTCACGCAGCAAGTATTATATACCATCACGCAGCCATGGAGGAGAAGTCTCCACGCAGCAATGCCTTCAAGCAGGCTCCATGCTGTTACAGCATAAAACTAGGGCAGAGACTCCACGCAGCAGTATCAACAAATAATGGAGCGATGGGGAATGAAGAGGCGGCCAGCAAAAAAAACATTAGGGTTTCCACAGCACATAAACTCAATCATGAAGGAATTGTAACGCAGGCAATGCATGCGACTCGATTGGAAGACTGATGGAGCAGTCTGGCAATGGACTGGCAAGAAGAATGGCAGCCAGGAGTTATGGCAGACAGCCCTGCTCTGATACCACTTGTTGGTAATAACTCCAGATTCAATATTCTATTCACGACTAAAACATTAATTTATAGATTACAATGAGGCGGTTGAGAACCAGCCTTTTCACCTTCCCGGGCAACTATTCAAATTCATATTTAATTATTTATTTACAATAATCCTGACGGATTATATTCTAACAACCGGAGTGTCGGAAGAACGTCGGAAAAGCGACGCCTATTGATGGATTTAAAAAAAAAATCTAAAGATTTCACTTACCCCCACATGGTTTCAGCCTAGAATTTGACCACTGAAGGAAACTTGTTTGGACCAAACATTGGTGAGTTGACAAGCAGCTCAGATGATCGAGCAGAGGTTAATATGTGGAGTGTGTCAAAGGGCTCGAAGAGAGAGTCTTTACATTCAAAATTGTCAAACATTTTGGGAGCTGAGTTTGAGAATACAAGTGAGAACAAACCTGAGTTTGAGATTACAGGCAAGAAGAATCAGCAAGTTTCTAAACAATCGGTGATGGATTTGAGAGAAAACACTAAAGAGCTGCCAATTTTGTCAAATTTCTCTGAGCAACATGGTTCATTGTTTGCGGTCAATTCCTCCTGAGTCATGGATTGCAGGCCTGAAGAAAACAAATATGTTGAGTATGTTCCCATGATTGGGGCCTGTTCCAGTAATGGTACCTCACCATTATTTTGAGATTTTTCCCTGTATAAAAGACAGCTGTTAGAATTGACCCTGACTGAACTATCTTAAATGTTGTTTCATATAAAACCCCAAAAAAAGTAAAAACAAAACTAAGTTTAAACTTGCAATACCTTACTCTCTTGCAGAAGGTGTTGATGTCCTTGTCCAAGGTATCGAGAAGACTAATAGCCTGTATAACCATGTTATCCACTCTATTGACATTGAATTTCACGTTGGCTCTGTTGTAGCTATGCCCAAGGCCCAATTGAGCCTTCTCCAAGTCTATGTGATTCAAGATATGTGATTTCAACTCAATGGCAGACAAGCTTTCTAAATATACTTTGTTGTTACAGAATGGTACCTAAACTAAACAAGAATTTAGAAAAGTCACTTCCTATCTGATTCAAAAAAGACTTGTACTAACAACCACTTAATGGAAGATTAGCTCGGAGTCATAGCTGAGGGATGTAGACACTGGTTATGCTCGTCTTGTTGTATCATTGGTTTAGATATTAGGACTCTTTTGATGATTCTGTATTGATGACAAATTGAGTATCCTAGAGAATACATAATGAAGACTTTTAATAGTTTTCTTAAATTTCTTTGTTTTTGAATGATGGACAACAAAACAGTATCCAACACACTTGAGTCCTCGCAGGACTAGTCAAATGTATATTTTTATTTATTCCTTGGGAATATCAAATATAGTGATTTTAAAACACATCTCAGAGAACAAAGAAATCATGGATCTGATATAAATCTAAGTTAATAAACAAATCATTTTACCTTTCAATATAAATATGATTCATGAGTCCTAACTAAAGAATTAAAAGACACTTATGGGAAATTGACCTCAACTTGACAGCTGTTAGAATTGACCCTGACCTAACTATCTTAAATGTTGTTTCAGTTCTAGTTCTATCGTTTCAGTTCTAGTTTTATCTCTTTACTGGAGTTTTACCTTCGGAGGAGGAGTGTGACTTAAGTTCTTAGATTGGTATCACTGTTCGGTACTATTTTTGAACACTTTTCTTTTATATATATTTCAATATATCATCTTCTAGTTATACTTTGGTATAGTTATACTTTGTTATGATTGTATTCATTATCTGGTATAATACTCTGTTAACACAATATTACTGTTTGAATGAGTATGTTACTATATTGAATCGATCAATATTTTTATTGAAAATTCGAATCTTAGTAATATACATATTTATGTTTATTTTGATTTCATTTGTATTTTACAATGTTTTCATTATAAATATCATCTTTTATTCAAATATTTAGTATTGATTATTGATTGTTAATTAATAAAACATTATAGAGAAGTTTAAAGTGGTTGTCTATTTTAATTATCTGTTATTGTGAATATATAGCAGAGTAATTTAATGTTAATGACTTAAATATTTTCATTTAAGTCATAATTCTTTATCTTTCTGTTTACTTGAAATATAAATAAATAATTAATCTAGTATTTAAGCTGCTCTCAGCTGAGATAGAATAATTAGTTAATTTTAGTCTTAATATAGTCTATTTTAAAACTTTAATTTATATTTAACAGTTGTTAAATAGGATTAGATTAATTCTGTAATATTTATAGTAGTCTTTGAATTAGAATATTTGAAGCAAAATCCTCAAAAATTGAAGACTTTCATTAAGAAAGCATTTTATGATAACTTAGGTCTTAGAAAACTAATTCTAGGGTTTATTTAAATAATAATTAGATTAAGATAAATTTTTACTGAATTTTAGATTCTCTTTAAAAGAAAAATTCAGTTGGTAGCAGGACCATAACCTGCGAGATTTTGCCATCTCAAACATACCGGAAGCTGCTAGAAGCGACTTGTGTGGGCTTAATCTCCTTAGTTGGCCTAGGTTAGAAAATCAGGCCAACAGGTAGTAGCTAGCAAATTTGGTCTTTGCAATCCTAAGTAGTTCCAATGTAGAGTGACTGCAAAAATGTGGTGGCCCAATGGGCCATGCTATGATTGGTAATAAATTTAATCATTTTCCTCCCTCTCTTGTACAATGCACCAATCCATTTCTAATTAGGGTCCATCTCAAATGCATCAAAAGGTTCAATGTGTGAACCAAACACCTTGACCAAAATATGTTAGGGTACATATTCTTAATGATTGCTCCTTGTGCCTTGTAATTAGCATCATTATCAATGATTACTTGAATGACATTGTATTGCCCAATCTCTTGAATGGCTTTAATTAAAGGTTCTGCAATTTTAATACCAATCTTGTAACCGTCCGAGTAGTCTTGGGTTGAAAGGAAGAACGCACCACTAATAGACATGCCAAGGATAACATTTGTCCAACCACCATATACAATGGTTGCCCCATATTTGGTGCAATCATTCTTAAACTGTCCCAGAGCATTATGGATTTTGGCTCTTGCATTGTCAAGTCCCACGGTTCCGGCTTTGCCATAGTTGGGGCTCCCCTACCCTTTAGGGGCACCTTTGATGGCTTGTACTGTTTCATGCCTATAGGGTGAACAAAAAACATTGAATGCTACACCACATGCATAGAGAAACCTGATTTTTTTTGCATCCACGTCATCCCTGCAACCTTGGTAAAGGAAATCTGATATTGCTCTACACATAGGTGAGAATCCTTTATCATGGGGTGATGGGGATTTACTAGCAAACATTCTATGTGAGCTTGATGGCTCAGATTCAATCCTTAATTTTTTGGATTTTCTTTGTGCGGCCTCCTTCCTTCTTGTATTTATTTCTCTCTTTTGCTAGCTCTTGGTCACAGGTTTTGATTCATAGTCTTACCTTCATCCCATGGCATAATCCCATATAGATGATTTCTCACAAGGGTATATGAACCTGTATAAGTTTTAATACAATGGGAGCATATAAACTTTGTGGTTCCACCCCCTTTCCCTACCCCAAGCCTTGTCATATACTTCCACAAGGATGTTGAAACCTCTTCGTGTTTTTGTCCATCATCAATGTTAGCTTCATTATCATCATCCCTTTCCATTTCTTCCTCTTCTCCACGGTATGTGTCATTGCCTACTTCTTCCTCCTCATTGGTATTTCGGCTTCCCAACACCACCATTGTAATCATAAATGGGACCAAAAGAAAAAACCACATACCCATCATGCTTCTTGACTCAAGATGAGAGTAACTTGCTGTCTGCAATAAAATGATGGAGTAGGAGAAGAGAACATTCAATATTCACCATTGTGGAATTTAAAAAAAAAAACGATTTATGGGCTTTAGAGACCATCTCTTTGGCTGCAATGGTGGTTTATTGTAACTATGGAAGCCTTCAATCTCCCTCCCAAGCTATCCAAGACAACAATCTTCAATCTCTCTTACAAGCTCTTACAAATTTGCTCATGAGCAAATCTCACTTAATGCTGCACCGGCCTCCATGTAACCCTTCACCGACTGTCAGCCACCACAATTTTGTACTCTTTTATATATCCTATTGAAATATAGAGTGAGCAACATGTACAATTCGGAATTCTCCTTTTGTACTCACATTTTTCTTTACTTGGGTGAGTATTTGCATTTCTCGTAATAGACTCTGCGTTTGAAGATAGAATATTCCTTTGTTTCCACTTCATTCAATGAGAAGTGTTTGCAGATCCATTGCTCCCTAGGAAGTTCGTTGTAATATGCCATTGCCTTCTTTTGTTTGCAATGGATGCGTGTCTCATTGCTTCCATCTTGAACTGGCAAATGCGTGTTTCTGCCAAGTGTGCTTGGTAGGGCGTGTTCTATTTTTATGAGGATAGTTGTAATGAGTTTCTTCCATCTCTCTCAATTTTCTGTCACTATGTGTTTGTATATGAATGTGAGATAGGGAGAGGGAGAAGGCCTGAATTTTTTTGTTCTTCACTACAGGAACTACGCAACGCACGGTCAACATTTGAGCAAACTCGCTTCAATCTAGTATGTATGGATTTACTCACTTACCTTGTAATTTTTCAAAAGAGAAGAAAACACATCATTTTCTCAGATATATCATTGCTGTACTTAACTGCAATTCTATATGTGGAGGGAATTTGTTGTTTTGATTTTAGACTTCTTAGATTTAATTCTCATATATGATTCAGGTGACTGCTCTTTCAAATATTGAGGCCAAGAAAAGGTTTGGATTTTTGGAAGCTGTAAGTGGAACAATGGATGCTCATCTCCGTTATTTTAAGCAGGTATCTTCTACTTATTATGTTTGAAGAAATTTATTTATTTGAATTTTCAATTTTTGCACAGTTCAGATTTCCACTAGGAGAATGTCATGTCCTGTGTAGAGTGTTGTTTTAGGAGGCAGCTAATTGTCCTTGGACCATGGCATATCATTAGGGTTATGAGTTGCTGCACCAGATGGAACCATACATTCACCAGGTTAGTGTTATAACTTATGTTTTCTTAATTAGTATTATTTATGAGCTGAACTCACAACTTTCATTGAAACTCATAGCAAACAAGAGTACATGATGAATTCTCCTCAATTTTTTAAGAGTTAGATACAGACAATAAGGAGTCAATGTTTAAATAACGAGTTGTCAGAATATGTGTTTGTGGTAAAGGAAGGCAGAAAATCTGAACATTTTACCTGACTATTTTACCAAGTATTAACATATGCACGACTGTCCTGAGAAAGGACAAACTATGAGCAAGCAGCACTTGCAGAGAGGATGCAGGAATTTAAGAGGCAGATAGATCGTGAGAGTCGGTGGTCTTTCAGTGGTGCACAGAATTCTTCAACTGGGGATGGGATCCAGGTGGTTGGAAGGAGTTCACATAAAATGATTGAAGCAGCTATGCAGTCAACTGTAAAAGGAAAGGTAATTTCGCTAACATAAAAATCTTGTGTAACTTTTAAGTTTCATACTTAATTATATGTTTTTTTTTAAATATTTCAAATGAACTCCTTTCACAATTATTTAAAAAATTGATTTTGTAAATGATACACCTTGAAGTTATTTCCAATAATTTTAAGCAGACTGAATGGCCACATTAGATTCAGATTTATCTCAGATTCAAATTTTTGTTGCTCTTAAAGCTTTTATGTTATGTGACCTTGTCATGTTTAGGTCCAGACAATCAGGCAAGGTTATCTATCAAAGCGTTCCTCAAACTTGAGAGGTGATTGGAAGAGGAGATTCTTTGTTCTTGATAGCCGTGGACTTTTGTATTATTACCGAAAACAATGGGGAAAACCACTGGTAGGCAATCTTATAGGTCACTGCACTTAAAACACATTCATACTTGTAGGGTCCTTGAAAACATTCTTTCATATCTGATGATATTCACCATTTCTTGTACTAAGATAGCGTGATATCTTGACAATGTCTTTGTGTTTTGTTTTTCGTTTTAGAGGAAGTTAGTAAGTCTGATTTCTTGGGAATAATAGTTATTGGTCCAGTTGATCAGTAAATATGTTTTTCAGGGAGTGACAAGTCAGCACTCTTCTCAGAGGGGTCATCATGCAACTGATATGTATCTGGCTTATTTGGTCGTCTGCTTTCTTCTCACCACCATGGAACATCACAAGATGAGAAGTCTGTTCCATATCATGCTGTTAATCTGCTTACATCAACTATTAAGGTGGATGCAGAACAGACAGATTTGCGGTTTTGTTTCAGGATAATTTCAGCATCAAAACACTATACTTTGCAGGTTCATTTCTGAACTTGTATTCTGGAAGGTGTCTGCATTCAAATGGCACAATGTAAACTAGTTGCAGATGCATTAACTTTCAAGTTTCCACAAACTAATAATAGATGCATTAACTTTCAAGTTTCCACCATTTCACCTACTTCATAATTTGTCAGCTATAATCTGTTTTGTTTTCTCTGAGAAAATTTAATCCTGTGTGCATCCATTTCCAATAGGTTGGATGTCATTACACTGAGGTTTGTGTGTTTGGTTTCTATATGTCCTACACAGGCAGAGAGTGCAATAGATCGTATGGATTGGATTGAGAAAATTACAGGAGTAATTGCTTCACTTCTGTGTTCTCAGTTGCCAGAGCAAGGATAATGCTTGTTCTATTAATATGATACATTGCTTAAAACAGTCATTTTGAAACTCATAATTACATTGTTTTCTCAGTTCTTGAAGCTCTTGTTTATGTATTTCTGACATTTAATTCCTTTGTTGGTCAGAGGCTGCCTTGTAGTCCAATGAGTAGTAGACATCAACGTGTTACCAGCTTTTTTGTACCATAGTTGGGTTACCTAAGGAGCCGTCAGTTGACAGACTTGTTCAAAGTCTAATTCCAGTGTATCAGTTGATTCGTCTGCTTGTCTAGCCAATATTGGCTAGTCACTTTTTTATTTGAATAATTTTGACCATGGTCCCGCGGGGTTTGTAATAAAATGTGCTAGTAGGATATTTTTGAGTGGTTCAGTCTCCTAAGACGTAGAATCTCAAATAGGGTATTCTAGGGAGTTTTTTGCCCCTGACAATTATGCTTTGCCTTCAGCTGAGTATAATTGACGAGTTTTTCTCCCGCTTCGTCCAAATCTGGAATGCCCGATGTTGAATTCTGGGCCTTGGGGGGTTATTAGAGCCCAACTGAGTGTTATAAGCCTACTAGACATTATTTAGATAGATCATGGTCATGTCCTAAGTCATCTGGATACATAACAAAATTTTGAAAAAATCTTTTTCGAACGGGGAAAAAATATTTTTTTTAAATTTTTAAATTTTTAATTACTTTTCCTAAGTTTTTTGGGTTAATTTTTCCATTAATTAAATGGAAAAAACCCATTCGTGGTAAATAAGTCATCCGGACTCCAAATTCAGTGATTGAAGGCTCTAACCTTAAGCCAAAAATCATTCTTGATCAGCTAACCTGTCAGAACCAACTTTCAGATCAACAATCGGACACATAATGCCTTTTTTCTCAAAAAAGTCAGTTTTGAGGATAAAAATGATTTTTTATTAAAAATGATTATTTTGGAGAAAATTAAAACTCTCCAAATTAATCCAAATTCAGTGAAATAAAAGGCTAAATGACATCTCATGGAGCACTTATGATGTTTGGAGTTGTCATAACTCAGCTTCAGTCATCATTAAGAGAGCAATTAATTTATTATCAGTTAGCAGACATGTCATCTCCAGCTAAAGATGAGATGGAGAGCTCTCATTCGTCCGGTGATTTGATCGAGGTGAAGACTGAAGCTTACACCATCAGTGGGCTTCCCAAACCTAGCACAGACTCTAGCCAGACCTAAAGAGGTGGTTTTACCAACATCCAGGAGCCTCCTTCACCCATTCACACCCCTCCTCAGCAGTGATACGCCTTCCACACGTGTGGGCTTGTTTGAGGGTTGATTTCAGTTTTTTCAGTTGGAGTGGAGGCGCCTTGCCTGGATGGAGGCCTCCCCTCACTCCTGGTCCTCCGATTTAGGTTTGGTTCTGCTGTTAGGTGGTCAGGCTGGTTAGGTTATTTGGTTTGGTTTTAGGGTTTTAGCACTCTCTCATTGTATAAATAGAGACTCTTTCAGCTCTATCAGGGTGGATGATTGATGTAAAGAACCTCTGGTAAAATATTGTAATGCTTGTTGCTCTCATGCAACCTATTTTGTAATAAAGAAAGGCTTTGGAGGCTCATGCTGTGTGGATCTTGGGTGCATATGTTCCAGCTAATGAGGTGAAATTGTTCTAGTTTCTTTGCTTTTGATAATGTGTGGGTATTAATACATGCTTTAGAGGGCTTCTATAAACACGTAGGAATAGGTATTTGTAGCTTTCAAGTTACCTATTTATTTCATTTACTTTCAAAAGCCTCAAAGAGCATTGTTTTATTCAGTTGTATTTCATGCTATTGAGATTTGATTAGTAAATAATACATGTTTTAACCCCCATGTTGCCAAGTGTATAAGATTGTGTTTGCAGATCACTTCATTGTACCAAGTAAGAGGTTGAGCTAAGTTGCATCTACTCTTCTTGGAGCACAACATATGTACCTAGCAGCTGCATGCCATTGGGATCCAAAGTGATTTCAAGGATTCAAGATCCAAGTGGTTCATCTTCTCCATTCACCCTAAAGTCAAATTTTCTCATTATTTTACTTTATGTTTGCAAGTAGAGTTCTGATTTATAAAGCTAATCTTTCGCATCTACTTGCTTCCATTTTTAGATCTAGAAAATGTCAAATGTTATGCATTCTTTCTCAGATCTAGCTAGTACTTGAAGTAGCACAAAGTTCCTATTTTTTATTCAAGTATTAGTTGTATGTTCATAGTGTATTCCATTGTTTAACCCACCATTTTTGCAGGAAAGAAGCTCGTTGGTTTCTCACTTTTCATGACAGGTTAAGCAGGAAAATTGACAAAAACTTAAGGAATTAAGCTGCAAAAAAACCTTCCATTGTTCCTCTTCTTAATCCCTCTTCTACCGGTCGCTTTGCTTTGTCTCTTTTGCCTCTTCTTCATCGCTGCCCCGTTAGTACTCTTTTACCATCCCTTTTTCTCTTTTTTGGACAGCCCTAGTGTGCCCTAGCTTTCTTCCCTTTTTTGCCTCTTTTTGCCCTAGTTTTTGGGCTTCCTTTAACCTTGTTTTTGGCCATTTCTTTTACTTTTTGTTCGCTGTCCTGTTTTGCATTTTTTATGACAACCACTTATTTGCTCTTTCGCTGCCCCGTTTTCTTCAATTTTGTTCATCCCTTAGCTTCTTAGTTGGCTGCCCTTTTCTCCCCTTTCCTTGGTTTTGATTCTTGCTTAGTTTGTTTTCCTTCCTTCTCTCATCTTCTTTTGTTTCAACCCTCTTTCCTTTGCTCTTTTTACCCTCTTCAATCTTCTTCCCTTTTCCCTCTTCACAGGTTTCGGAAAGATCTCAAAAGTAAAAAATAAAGGGCACTCTCCTTTTTACAAGTTATAATTTTTGTAGAGTTACTTGGCCTTTATTTGAAAAGTCCTTTCAAGGATCAAGTTCTTTAAGGCACAATTGTATAAAGTTAATAAAAGATCTTTGTTTGAGTGGGGTTTTTAAGTCTCCACTCTTTTCCTCCCCCATTTGGGGAGGCTTGTGTTGTGTGTATGCTTTGATTAGTGCTAGTTTTCATCATTCATTACATCTCATGCTTAGATCACTAATTGATTATTTATCACTTCTAAGTTGATTACTCAGTTTAATTATTTATCTTTCTAAGTTAATCAACTACTTAAATCTCTTGAATCTTACCATAAGGTGGATCAAGAGTGTTCTCTATCAGAGAGTTTAAGCAACTAATATCATCTTGTGCTTGTTTAATCAATTAATAATCCATAAGTAAGACTCTTGAACTTGCAGAAACACAAGTCAAGAGCACTCTCTACCGGAGAGCATTTTAGATTTGCATAATCCCTACATTAGTTTCATCTAGATTAGCTAAGTCTCTTGAACCACTGTCTTAAGACAAGGTCAAGAGTGCTCTCTGTCGGAGAGTTTTAATTAATTAACTTAATAAAACTCGCAACTCACACCCCTTTAATTAATTAACCCCCTTTCTTCCTTGCCGAAGTATGCTCTGACCGATCTTAGATCGGAATACCCAGAAACGGCATTGGATCTCTAAACCCCATAAGAGGAACTTAACTAAAACTTTTCCCCATAACTAACGCACCGGCGTTGTTCGATAAATACCGAGGCATGTGGGCAAATTCCAAGTGTGGGCGCCGGGCTACCCAATCTGGGCACTGGTAGTTAAGTTATTGAACACTTACCTTTGACCCCAGACAGGTCCGTCATGTCTTTGAACGGAGCCACTGAAGGTATTACTAATTAGGACATCCAACTACCATAAGTGAAGATCACAAGTAAAAACTCTTAAAACTTACCAAGAGCACTTGCAAAACCTAACATTCACCGGCATCTTTTGGGATTCACATCATATTTACACTCGAAGCATCTCTGATAAGTTGACTCCATAGGCACTGGTCCTATCTTTTACGCATTGTTGATAATCTGGGCCATTTGTCCATCGAATGTTTGATTATAAATCATATCTGTAAATGCTTTACCTATTTCGTGAAGTTCTCAAATATTTGTCTATCTTTCAGTTCTAGTGATAGCAACGTGGATTGCTTTGTCTTGTGTTCAATTCATCACATTAATCATCTTAAATCACAAATAACTCCTAAACAACACCCATCCGCATCCGAAACATCTAAAAATTAACTTAAACATTGAGCCATAGAAAACTCTTTGTTAGGGACTACCCCCTTAGCTTCGTTAAGAGTTAACCTAAACGGAGGAGCTATGAGTAGGTGACAGTACCTAGCTTTGTGCTTGCCCCCAAGGTCACACCTCTCCCACTTTCTCAAGTGAGGAGACAACTTTCGGAAGATTTCTGCTACTGGTGTGTAATCGGCGGACAACACAACGCACAGCCAGTGAGAGCAGCTCATTGGGCAGCTCTTCTGATTTTGATCACACAGTATCTGAAGGCAATGCATCACAGCATTGTAATCTTATAGGAAATCGTGACCATTCGGGCAGAGGTTTGCAAGGATTCAGGACACATGGAAAGCTGGAGAGTCCCCTTGAGCTTTTCAGAAAAGTTCTTGGAAATGATGTGTGTGCAGATTGTGGTTCTCCTGAACCAGACTAGGCCTCACTGAACCTGGGTGTTTTACTTTGCATTGAATGCTCAGGGGTTCACTGCAACCTTGGTGTACATATATCAAAGGTTAGTTCAGTGATCACCAATGTTTAAGCATTATCTTAGGCAACGGTCTTTGATTCAAATGTTTTGTAGCTGCAGGTAGTTTTCAATTTTGTTTGGGTGGTATCTTGTATAAACATATGCTTTCGATTATGTTTTATGAGAAGATGTATTGACACAGATATACTTGAAAAGAAGCTTGCTATTAGAGATTGTTCATTCGTTTGCGTAACCTTCATTCCGGAGTATCTGTGAAGAGAAGGAATGTAACAAACTAATAATACTAATACTAATAAATAATGAATATTTGATCTATGAAACATCAAGGGTCACACATCCCTTCCCCTTGTGACCAGTCTATGTATGCTTATACACCATCGTGAGTCTCATTGTAATCATCAATTCATACTATTCAATCTTATATTTGTTGAATTTTATACCTTCGAGTTGTTCCCCTAAGTGACATTTGCCTAAGTCACTAGGAAAAGGGGTTAAGTCACTTGGACTTTATATCAATGACTTGAGATGAGCATTAAAAGCACTTTAGAGAATAAAGTGTATTTTAAGTAAAAATTTAAAAAGTTAGTGAATTAATTTTTATTTTGTGGAGAAAAATGATTTAATCACCACTCATTTAATCTAATCCGAGCCCATGGATTAGATGGATTTTCACTCACCTTAACTTTTTACCTAAAAAAAAAGTTTTCCAAGTGAAGAGGCACTTTTGCATTTTTGAGAGAGAGAGAGCCAATTTTTGAGAAAGAGGAGAAAAAAAACACAGGAGGTTTTTTTTTCTTTGGCATGCAAATCGAGGAAGAGGAAAATAGCAGGAAGGGCCACGGATTTCAAGGAGGAAGCAAGAGCATTTATTGTAGCATGTCCATACAGTAGCATACAGGGCGTGGATTTTGCGGCACGGATTTCGAGGCATAGATTTATAGGTAGACTTGTTGGGCACAAAAAATGAGGTAGATATTACCGGCACAATTTTCAAGGTAGTACCATATAGTACAGCAACCGTATAGTCCGTACAACAACATGGAATTCGAGGAGGGTGCAGGCAGAAAATTTCTGAGTTTGGAGTTTCTGTTTTGGCACGAATTTTTAAGCATATTTTTTTATCATTCGGTTGAGATAAGTTGTGACTGATATTTTTATCTACTGCTGTATTTTTCAAAGATAAATAAATATTTTTCTCTCACAAGTTTTCCCCAGAGGTTGGGGTTTTTCCTGGGTCAATGGACCAAAAATTTCGGTGTCTAAATATTTATGTGTGAATGTGTTTTATTTGTTGCTCATAGAAAGTTGTAGAAATTCTTCTTGTGTTTCAGTCCTATATTGTTTATGAGAAATATCTAATTTGCAGCAGAATGTTAAAATGGGTTGGGCATTAAACAATGTTTAAAACGGAGTTGGAAACCTGGTTGGGAGAGTGTTGAAAATTCTACATGGTATCAGAGCTTTGTTAAAGAAGGGGCATAATTTTACACAGTTAAAAATTTCAGACTTCCCTACCTTACTAGGATCTCTCAGGTAAGAGATGAGCTTGCAGTAGTAGGGGAGGTTGTTCCTGGTTCAAAGCTAGTGTGGACAACTTTGAATGGGGTTTCAAAGCCTTGGGTTGTTTTGTGGAGGCTATAGTGGCCAGGGAGAACTTACCTACTTGGGATAGGACTTGGGATGACTTTGTTTAGGAGGAGACTCGGAGAGGTCTTGTGCAGGACACTCTTTTACTAGCAGGGAGGATGAGGAGAATGTGGCGTTGATTGTAAAGGGGAAGAAGAAGTTCAAGAAAGGCCCCAAGAAGAGTGGGGTTAAGCAACAGGAGGGACAGAAGAAGGATTTGAGCACTGTAAAGTGCTTTGCTTGTCAGAAGTTTGGGCACTATGCTGGATAGTGCCCATAGACGAAGAAGAAGCAGCAGCATGCAATAAATTTTGCAGAGGTGGAGGAGTTTACAACTAGACTCGAGGGACTTTTCTCTGTGTACTGGGCATGTTGATAGAGAAAGGGCATCCATCATCACCAGTGCAGATATTGACATTGAGAGGGAGTATTCCTTGTTGATTGGCCATTCTTTGAGTGCATCCACCTCCAGCACGTGGTATATTGATAGTGGAGCTTCGAGCCACATGACAGGTGCTCGAGAGATGTTCTCCAAGCTTTCATAGGTAGGGATTGATGTGGAGGTAGTTTTTGGGGATGACACAGTTGTCAAAGCTGTTGGGCGTGGGACCATTACACTTTAGAGAGAGTTAATGAGTCCCATGATTTTGATAGATGTTTTGTTTGTACTTGGGCTGAAGAACTTGATCTCAGTTTCCATGATTGAGGATAGGGGTCTTGTGGTGTCCTTCCTGGATGGACATGTACATGTGTTTCCCAAGACTGTAGGACCATTTGCTTCCTACACAATTGGAGTCGGATCTGGGAAACTGTACAAGCTCTTGTTTCAATCCCAACATGCTTTGGCACATAGCAACGGCAACGAGGTTTGTGAGCTGTGGCACAAGAGGATGGCACATCTGCATCATCCATCTTTGAGGATGTTGAGGTACATGGTTACAGGTTTGCCAGAGCTCAACACTGAGTAGAGTGATGTATGCAGGGGGTGTGCTTTAGGAAAGTACACGAAGACTATTTTTACGAGCAGTGTGTAATATCCCAAGTAATGGATTCTAGCTATTGCATGTGTTTCTCTTTCTTGTTTTACTGTAGCTACTGGTTTATTTTGATTTGCTGGTGGTTTACATTGTTTTATGCGATAGTGGCTTATCCAAACATTAATTGCATGTCATATTTGAATTTAATAAAACCATCAATCCCATGATATCAAGCTTTAACAACCGGTGGAATATATAAGGAACTGTTCATTCAAATCTGGTAATAATACTTGCTTTTCAACAACCACTAATCATAAATCAGAAATAGCATAAATCTGACCTTAAACAGTGAATGAAGGGTATTGTGATGGCTGTAGCAGCTCCTAGGACCACGTAATGAATAATCAGTCAGTAATAGAAGGTGAAATATCTGATCTCTCAATGAACCATTGCATGCTTCCTTAATGGATATTGGTGCCCCTCATGATGCACACCTTCTACAACAATTCTTTCCTGCAATACGAATCTGATCTGAAACTTAGGGCCCACGTTTTCCTGTAGTAACCTGCTACTGATAACGCTTTTACACCAGAAATAATATGCTGCCCTATCTTTGATGAAGACTCCCTTCTTCATTTCTTTATTCTTGGATGCCCTTGAATCCCTGCAAGAATGATGAAGATGCTGAAGTGTTGAAGCTTGTATGATAGATCTGGATGACCTACCCTCTTGAATTGACTAGGACGAATAAGTTTCACCGCCGAAATCAATGATGGCCAAGGCAATTCACCATTAACCCTAATTAGCTCTCAAAGCTTTCACATCAATTCTCAAAGATGAATAATAACAATGCATACCCTTTTGGTTCAACTAACCTTCTTATAGCTTTTAGGGTTTGCATGCATGTCACTTTTTAGGGTTTACATGCATGTCACTTTTAGGGTTTGCATGCATGTCATTTTATGGTTGCATGCATGTCACTTTTAGGGTTTGCATGCATGTCATTTTTAGGATTTGCATGCATGTGACTTTTAGGGTTTGCATGCATGTCATTTTTAGGGACATTACAGTCCTCCCTCACCAAATATTGCTTGTCCTCAAGCAATCGACAACTATCAACAAAAAATGCATCTAGACACCAATACCAGGATCCCATATGAACCACTGGATCACCTCATGCCTCCTTGCCAAACAATCATGAATCGACCCCTTGATAACTGGATCCCAAAAAATACCTTTGACTGATACCAAAGTCCATCTGAATGCCCTTAATGAGCCAAGCAATCATAAGTTGCACAAACTCTTCAGAAGACTGCTTTGCCATGCCTCCAAACCTAAGCATCCCTCTAAAAAACTCCTGGAAGCGGAGGTTGGCCCCATCCTCCATAGAAACTCTACTGATGTCAACTAAGCCTATAAACCTGGGTGTGTCCATCTCTGTCATATACCTATCCACCCAATCTTTGCATGCATATACTTCCTTGTTGGCTTGTCCACGGGCAATGTGCTCCACTACCTCCTCCATGGCTAAACCATTGTCCCACAGAGGAAACTCATGATCCCCTACCTGATCCAAATCCTTTGTGTCAAATCTCTCCTCAGTCACTTGCAATTTTGAGTGCTCATGTAGAATCATCATTGAAGGTTCTTCCCTCAAACCATGAGTGCCACTCATGCCCTCATGGGTCACAGCTGTCCTGTATCCTGTGTGGCTGTGATATCCAATTGTGCACTCACTCTACTGGTGTCATCCGAAGCAGGATCCCACACATCTGTACTATACCCATCCCAGAAGATAAGGAACGTGTCCATGTCACTATCAACTGGTCCCTGGAGTATGTCTCCTGTCAACACATTTGCGACTACAATCGAAGCCATTAATTGCCCCTCCAGAAGAAGTGACTCATGACCTCCATACTGCTCAACATGTATAGAGTCAACCATCTCCAAGTCATGTCTCCCCTTGTGTACCTATGAATCTAAAGGATGTTCCCCTTTCGCATGCACTTCCACTTTGTTCTCGACATGAAGTCTCACGGGTGCAATATGTGAATTGTCTTGATCCAAATTCTCATATGGCGGAAGAAAGCTTGTGAACATAGTCTCATCTTCTTCAGGACTCCCATCTGGTAACTGATTTGTGCTTGCCTCATGATCTCTTGTATGCTGATCTGTGATTGTTGAATTATCACCCTCTAAACCAAACTCCTTATAGAGGCTTTTGGAGACTTTATTTGTAGATATACCCAATATTTCCTTTACTCGCGATGTGGAGGACCTTGATAGAGAGGCTTTAAACTGCTGCAAGCTAAGCTCTATCATTTGTTGTCTCTTTTCAAGGTTCTTCATTAGCTCCTCCCAATCAGGCTTCCCCTCCTCTATTGGCGAAGCAGGAAGGAAAGTAGGTAACAGTCTGCGATTTATAACTGTCACCATTGATGTAACCTTTTCTCACCCAAAATGAATAGTGTTGACTGATAGCTGGAAAGTTTATGGCTTAGGAATTAAGTCAAAACTATGCAATCCCTTTTGCTCACTGCTGTAGATGACTGAGTTAATCCACTAATGAGCATTGCCACTTTTTTTTCTGAGTGATGACTTCAAACACTTAAATGACATACTGTTGTAACTTACTGGGTGGATAAATTTGATTGGAAATGCACTGTAATGTCCCACGCCAATACGAGCTAAAGTTTTCACATAATTTAATCACGTGAAGTAAGTTTCATGGGACCTTTTATGTCTTTATGGCCATTAATTACCCATCCAAAATACACCCACTGGATTTATTCCACTTTACATTCACACTGCTGTAACTTATGCTGAGGCAGTTTGGCTTGGATTTTTGTCAAACAGTTGGTGCCCTTACTCAGAAACACTTGTACACAAACTGTTGTAGGCAATTGTAACACAAACTAGACTTATGAAGCATTGTTTGGTTTATGTATTTCGTCAAACATTTGAGAGAGAGTTGGTTGTAGCTGGTTGTGTGATTTTTCAAGAGTGTAATCTGATTTTTACATGTTACCCATTTGCTTATCTCATGGACAAATTGTCTAGTTCTCACCATAAACAATATTATTTCATGACATATAATAATCAGCACTAAAAATCAGACTTCAAAACACAATATTAGATCTGATTATTAATAAAAATAGACTGTGTTTTAACACTCATGTAGCAGCAGTAAAAGATAGGCTCGTTCTCCTTTGAAGTGACTGGTTCCCTGTATTCTGGATTCATAAAACAGCATGTACACATAGGCTGGCAGAATATAAGGCTCTGATACCACTGTAATATCCCAAATAATGGATTCTAGCTATTGCATGTGTTTCTCTTCCTTGTTTTACTGTAGCTGCTAGTTAATTTTGATTTGTTGGTGGTTTACACTGTTTTATGTGATAGTGGCTTATCCAAACATTAATTACATGTCATATTTGAATTTAATAAAACCATCAATCCCATGATATCAAGCTTTAACAACCGATGGAATATAGAAGGAACTGTTCATTCAAATATGGTAATAATACCTGCTTTTCAACAGCCACTAATCATAAATCAGAAATAGCATAATTCTGACCTTAAACAGTGAATGAAGGGTATTGTGATGGCTGTAGCAGCTCCTAGGACCACGTAATGAATAATCAGTCAGTAATAGAAGATGAAATATCTGATCTCTCAATGAACCATTGCATGCTTCCTTAATGGATATTGGTGCACCTCATGATGTACACCTTCTACAACAATTCTTTCCTGCAATACGAATCTGATCTGAAACTTGGGGCCCACGTTTTTCTGTAGTAACATGTTGCTGATAACGCTTTTACACCAGAAAGAATATGCTGCCCTATCTTTGATGAAGACGCCCGTCTTCAATTCTTTATTCCTGGATGCCCTCGAATCCCCTGCAAGAATGATGAAGTTGTTGAAGCTCGTATGATAGATCTGGATGACCTACCCTCTTGAATTGACTAGGACGGATAAGTTTCACCGCCGAAATCAATGCTGGCCAAGGCAATTCGCCATTAACCCTAATTAGCTCTCAGAGCTTTCACATCAATTCTCAAAGATGAATAATAACAATGCATACCCTTTTGGTTCAACTAACCTTCTTATATAGCTTTTAGGGTTTGCATGCATGTCACTTTTAGGGTTTGCATGCATGTCATTTTTAGGGACATTACACAGTGATAGCAAGTCAGCAGGAGCAGGGTTGCGGGGAATCGTCCCCCCCCCCTTCGAACCCGCTCCAGAATCGCGATTCCAAAGGAATCGCCTAGGAATCGACTAGGAATCGCGATTCCTCTGTCTATAAAACGCTCCCTGCCCGAATTAGGAATCGCCAGGAATCAACTAGGAATCGAGCTTCCGAATCGCCAAAAAAACGCTTCCTAAATCGATTCCGGTTTTAAAAAAACGCTTCCTAAAACGCTTCCTTCGATTCCCGAAAACGCTTCCTTCGATTCCGCCGATTTGGAGATTGGTAAAATCCGCA
>LPNX010824506.1:675135-699247 GCA_001517045.1 Pseudotsuga menziesii | reverse complement strand
GGTGCTTTTGTTATCAAAATATATAAAAATATATATTTTTTTAAAAACGCTTCCGAAAACGCTTCCTAACCGGATTCTTTTGAAAAAGGCGCTTCCCGCTTTCGCTTCCGCACCCGCTTCCCGCTTCCGCTTCCGCTTCCAAGTAACCTTGAGCAGGAGTCCTTGATTTGATACATTCTGACTTGTGTGGTCCAATGTCAGTTGTGTCTCTGAGAGGGTTCGAGTATTATGTGACATTCATCGATGAATTCAAAGAAGACTTGGATTTACTTTCTAAAGAGTAAGAAATCTGAGGTCTTGCAGAGATTCCAAGAGTTCAAAGCTCTTGTGGAGAACCAGACTGGGAGGAAGATTCAAGCACTCAGATTAGATAACGGGGGTGAGTATACCTCTAAGGAGTTCGATGAGTATTGCGGACATGAGGGCATTCAGAGACAGTTGACGGTACCATCCACTCCTGAGCAGAACGGAGTGGCAGAGAGGAAGAACAAATCTATTGTTGGAGCTGCAAGAGCCATGTTACATGATTAGTCACTTCCTTTCTTCCTTTGGCCAGAGGCATGTAGTACAACTATATACCTTCAGAACAGGAGTCCCCATCGTGTCGTGGGGAACAAGAAACCTGAGGAGAGTTTCATAGGCAAGAAGCCTGAGGTGAGTCATTTTTCGGATATTTGGTTTCCTGACTTATTCACATGTCCCTTCTGAAAAGAGGACAAAGTTTGAGCCCACAACAGAGAGAGGCATCTTTGTGGGGTATGATGAGACTTCGAAGGCCTTCCGCATTTATCTTCCTTCCAAGAGGAAGATTGTTGTGAGGAGGGAAGTGAGATTTGAGGAGGAGCGGGCCTTTAGGAAGTCTAGAGAGTCAGAGCAGGGAGAGAAGCAGGTTCCCACACCTTAGGTTGCTTCATAGGTACCTTCAGTGTAGATGACAGGTTCATAGGTTTCGAGGGTTACTAGACCACAGAGTATAGGCACAAGATCTCTAGTTTCTATGGTTCAGCCAACAAGTTTTTCAGGGACAGTTTTTGGTTCTCAAGTCATAGGTTCACCATATAGAGCTATAGGATCACAGGGTTCACTAGTTGTTGGTTCACCAGCTCTTGGTTCATAGGTTACTGGGCCTTCTACCTCTGGGAGTTCATCAAATGAGGACATACCAGTTTGGGAGCAACCTTCAGGGAAGAAGAAGCCTAAGTGGCTTCGGGAGACTCTGAAGGAAGCAAAGGAGTTTGGAACGCCCACGGAGCCAATGAGGGCTATTGTTATGCCAGGCAAATTGGGTATGGCATTGGTTGTTAGTCTTCGTGATTCAGAGCCATCTACTTTTGAGGAGGCCTCTTAGCATCATGTTTGGAGAGATGCCATGATCGAAGAGTACCATTCCACCATGAAAAATGATGTTTGGGAGATTGTTCCAAGACCTGAGGGGAAGTTGGTGGTGACTTCTTGTTGGCTTTACAAGCCAAAGCATGCTGCAGATGGTAGTGTGGAGAAATACAAAGCCAGGTTTGTGGCGCGGGGGTTCTCATAGGTAGAGGGAGTTAATTAAGATGAGACCTTTGCATCGGTTGCTTGTTATACTTCTATCAAATCATTGATTTCCATTGCTGTGGAAATGGGTTGGAATATCCATCAGATGGATCTGAAGACTAGATTTCTTAATGGAATCATATAGGAGGAGGTGTATGTGGGGCTTTGAGATTCATGGGAGAGAGTCTCATGTGTGCAGGCAGAAGAAAGCCTTGTATGGGCTGAAGCAAGCCCCTTGAGCTTGGTATTCCAAGATAGACTCTTACTTGCTGTCGATGGATTTTCAGAAGAGTGAGGCTGATCCGAATCTCTATTTCATCATGGTTGGAGATGATCCACTCATTCTTCTGTTGTATGTGGATGATTTATTTATCACAGGGGGAGAGAGATCTATTGCAGTTTGCAAGAAAAGATCTTGCTTCAGAGTTTTAGATGACGAACATTGGGTTGGTGCACTATTGTTTGGGATTGGAGGTTCAGCAGGAACCTGGTCATATTTTCTTGGGACAGGGAAGGTATGCCGTTGATATTTTGAGGAGATTTCGGATGGAGGATTGCAGGTCGATGTTTACACCTATGGTCACCAACTGGAAGAAGCTTCATGCTTATGAGCGAGAGTTGGTGGATCCTACTTTATATCGTTAACTCATAGGTTCATTGATGTATCTCATCAGCTCATAGGTTCATTGATGTATCTCATCAACTCTAGGGAAGATTTGTGTTTTGTGGTGAACACTCTCAGTCAGTTCATGGTGGAACCTAGGAGGGTGCACTGGGTTGGCGCAGAACATGTGTTGAGATACCTTGCAGGTACAGTGGATTATGGTTTGGATTATAGGAGATTGGATGGGATTAGATTGATTGGGTTTACAGATTTTGGTTGGGAAGGCAGTGTGGCAGACTGGAAGAGCACTTTCGGATGTTGTTTTAGTTTGGGCTCGGCAGCAGTGTCGTGGTTCAGTGAGAAGTAAAAGTCTGTTGCTTTGAGTTCTGCGGAGGCTGAGTATATGGCAGTCAGTTAGGCCAGTTGCGAGGCACTGTGGCTTCGCAAGTTGTTGGTGGATTTATTTGATCAGGAGCTAAGGCCTACGACGATTTACTGTGACAATCAGAGTTGCATCCAACTCTCTAAGAATCTTGTATTTCATGATAGGTCAAAGCATATTGAGATCAAACACCATTTCATCCGTGATTATGTTCAGAGAGGAGTTGTTGCATTGCAGTACATTTCCATTGATGAGCAGGTTGCAGATATCTTGACGAAGTCTCTTGGAAGAGGCAAGTTTATTCATTTCAGAGACAAGTTGGGTGTGGTGAAGAACAACTTCCTCGTAAGAGGGAGTGTTGAATTTTATACCTTGAAGTTGTTCCCCTAAGTGACAATTTCCTAAGTCACTAGGAAAAGGGGTTAAGTTAGTTGGACTTTATATTAATGACTTGAGATGAGCAGTAAATGCACTTTAGAGAATAAAGTGTACTTTAAGTAAAAATTTAAAAAGTGAGTGAATTAATTTTTATCTTGAGGAGAAAAGTGATTTAATCACAACCACTCATCTAATCTAATCTAGGCCCTTGTATTAGATGGCTTTTCACTCACTCTTACTTTTTACCTAAGAGGAAAATTTTCCAAGTGAAGAGGCACTTTTGCATTTTTGAGAGAGAGAACCAATTTTTGAGAAAGAAGAGAAAAACAATGCAGGAGGGTTTTTTTCTTTGGCACACAATTGAGGAAGAGGAAAACAACAAGCAAGGGCACGAATTTCAAGGAAGCAGTAAGAGAATTTATTGCATCCTTTCCGTACAGTGTTGTACAGTACGGAATTCGTAGAAGGCATGGATTTCAAGGCAAAGGTTTTCGACACAAATTTCGAGGTAGACTTGTTGGGCACGAAAATCGAGGTAGAGAATGCTAGCACGATTTTCGAGGCAGTACCATACAGGAATTCGAGGAGGGTGCAGGCATAAAATTTCTGAGTTTGGAGTTTCTGTTTTGGCTCGAATTTCGAGGCGGAATTTTTTATCATTCGGTTGAGATAAGTTGTGACCGATATTTTTGTCTACTACTGTATTTTTCAAAGATAAATAAATATTTTTCTCTCTCAGGTTTTCCCCGGAGGTTGGGGTTTTTCCTGGGTCATTGGACCAAAAATTTCTGTGTCTGAATATTTATGTGTGAATGTGTTTTATTTGCTGCGCATAAAAAGTTGTAGAAATTCTTCTTGTGTTTCAACCCTATATTGTTTATGAGAAAAATCTAATTTGCAGCAGAATGTTAAATTGAGTTAAGCATTAAACAATGTTTAAAACGGAGTTGTAAATCGGGTTGGGGAGTGCTGAAAATTCTACAATATTTTATATTTGCAGATATATTCTCTCAATTCAGCACATTGACTCCAGGAAGGTTGTGCCCATAGATCCGACAGAGTTGGCAAGGTGGAAGAAGTTAGATTCCAGAGCTATGTTAGTCATCTTGGATGGGGTAAAGGACCACATAGTCCCTCACCTTTTCGGGAAGAAGACCGCTTTGGAAATGTGGAAGGCTTTGGAAGGACTTTACTAGGGCAAGAACGAAAACTGGAAGATGGTGCTACAGGAGAGGTTGCGTAGTACCAAGATGTCCAAGGGTGAAGGAGTGGTGCCTTATCTCACAAGGCTCACGCAGATTAGAGACGAGCTTGGAGGAGTTGGCTCTAAGACTTAGGATGAGGAGCTAGTTCAGATAGCTCTCAAAGACTTTTCTAAGCCATGGAACACCTTTATAAAAGATGTGGTGGTTAGGGTGGCAGAGATTGTGGGATGACTTTGTGCAGGAGGAGACGCGCATGGGTCAAGGTTCAGGTTCATCTAGTAGTGCACCACAGATTATGGATGAAGAAGCTCTAGCCCTAGCAAGGAAGAGCAAGGGTAAGGAAAAGAAAAAGAAGGGTGGTAAAAAGAACATTAACATGTCCAAGGTCAAATGTTTTATCTGCCACAAGCAAGGACACTTTGCGTCCTCTTGCCCAGACAGGAAGAAGAAGAACAATACCCAGATGGCAAGTTCTGCAAAGGTGGAGGAGTTCAACAAAAACTTCGACGAAGACTTTTGTTTGATAGCTTGCATGGCAAGTGCCATAGGTAGTAGTGTTTGGTACGTTGACAGTGGAGCATCTTATCATATGAGAGGACAAAAAAGGTTCTTCAAGAGCTTGCAGGAGGGTGGATTAAATCTCCACATTGAGCTAGGTGATGATGCACAGTATCAGGCGCAGGGAGTTGGTACTGTTGTGTTTCAGAGGGAGTCTGGCAAACCCCTCAATTTTGCTGACGTATTATATGTTCCGGGGTTGACGAAGAACCTCATATCCGTTTCCACCTTGGAGGACAAGGGCTTTTAGGTGAAGTTTCGAGGTCATAAAGTGTATATTAGGCCCAAGGCGTCATACAGGAGTTTGGATCGAGCGATTGGGATCCAGAGCGGGAAGGTGTACAAACCAATATTGCACAACTTGTACTCGGCAAAGACTTGGCTGGGAGTTGACTCGTCGACTTGGGAAAGACTCGGCAAAGACCCAGGATAGACATGACAAACAAGAAATAAAAAAATATGGTAAATTTAGGAAAAAAACAAAAAGTTAATGGCGTTTCCAATCCATATAAGTTATAAAATGATTTAAAAACCATCTAAAATGCAAACTTTTGAGGTTTCTAGAAAGAATCTAATGTTTTGCACATACAGGTCTTGAGAACACCATATGCATTACCAATTCTAAATTTGTTCAATCATTCCAGACTTAAACATCATTGTATAATATTAGAATTCAATAACTATATAAAGATATAAATTAAATACTTATTAAATTAAAAACAAAACTTATGTTTTAAATTAAAAAAATAACTTTTTTAGTTGCTAGGAGATGTCCAAATTCCCATGCCCGTTTACCCAGAATACACCACAATGTTGTCTTTAACACTTGATATGCCTCGTCCTTAACTTCTAAACTTTTCAATTTATCACTTCATCCATTTTTCCTTCTCTTGCCTTCCTAAACACAATAGCAGGATGATACCAGTGGTCAGAAACTTAAGAGTTACCTAAGGTTCTACAGCGGCTGACGATTTCCAGAAGCACCATGCCGTCAATGAACACGTCGCCCTTGTAAGGGATTCCCCGATTCAACCGCTGATGATTTCTAGAACCACCATGCCGTCAATGAACATGTCACCCTTGTAAGGGATTCCCCGATTCAAAAGCCAATCGGGCACCATCTATCCGGGTGCCCCTTTCACCCTTGTCATCACACGATTTTCGATACCTCTGTCCAAAGAAATTGCCAACCCAAAATCGGAGATTTTCGCCTTGAAATCCTCATCACAGCAAATATTATGAGGTTTGATGTCGAGATGGAGAATGGAGAGCTAGGAAGCCTTGGGTTATTTTTTGTGCTTGCCAAGTTCGTGTCAAGTTTGCACAGAGTCCATGTGAGTATGCCGAGTGTGCGAGTATGTCGAGTGCGTGCAAGTGTGCCGACTCATGGACGAGTCTTTAGTGGTTACTTGGTTTGGAGATTGAATCGTCCAGACTCATGAGTACTCGCAAGTCTTGGCCGAGTGGTGCTTCACTGGTACAAACTACACTTCAAATCTGCAAAGACTCTAATCAACACCAACAATAGCCAGGGTGAGTTGTGGCATAGGAGGATGGAGCACTAAGGCATTTTAGACAGGAAGACATTGGAGTGTTAAATTTTAGCATTAGCATAAATACTTAAAAAATTTGCAGATCAACTCAAATAAAAAATGACAAGTGTAGTAAAAACACATTCATCACATCAGCACAATAGACACAAGAGTTTTTCACTGGGGAAACCTTCAAAGGAAAAAAACCCCAAAATCCATTAGTAGCTCATCTCGTAAATGAGATGACTTAGAAATTCTTCAAATAGTTCCTCAAACCTCAATCTGGGTTTAACCACAGTTTACAGTAAATTTTCTCAGTGAAAATCAGAACAAGGGTTTCAAACACTAGTAACCGAAATTTCCAGATATGACTGGAAAAGATCAGTATTGACCAAAACAACAGCCTGCTCAAAAATATCAGATCTGCCCAAAAGTATCAGATCCGTCCAAAAATATCAGATTTGCCCAAAAATATCAGATCTGTCCAAAAATATCATATCTGCCCTCCAAAAATATCAGATCTGCCCAAAAATATCAGATCTGCCTGAAAATGGAATGAAGATTGCCCATAAAGAAGGTGGTTGCCCGGATCTGAATTGTGGCTGCCTGAATTTGGAGAATGGTTTCCCGGATCTGAAGATCTAAAAGTGGCTGCCCTAGATCTGAACTTGGCTGCCCAGATCTTCAGGTGGTTGCCCTATATCTGAACTTGACTACCCAAATCTGAAGATGGCTGCCCTAGATCTGAAGATCTGAAGGTGGCTGCCCAGATCTGAAGATGGTTGCCCTAGATCTGAAGATCTGAAGGTGGCTGCCCAGATCTGAAGATCTGAAAGTGGATGCCCTAGATCTGAACTTGGCTGCCTAGATCTGAAGATGGTTGCCCTAGATCTGAACTTGGCTGCCCAGATCTGAAGATGGCTGCCCTAGATCTAAACTTGGCTGAAGATGAGGGTTTGGTAAAATCCTTAAGACAAAAAAGATAAGAAACCCTAGCTTAGGGTTTGTCTTCAATGGAGGATGATGATGCCCTAGCTAGACTCATCTGAAGATGGCTGCNACCCTTAAGACAAAAAAGATAAGAAACCCTAGCTTAGGGTTTGTCTTCAATGGAGGATGATGATGCCCTAGCTAGACTCATCCATGCTAGGGCACAATCACACAATCTTCTTTCTTCAACCTTGAGCAGTTGTACTTGTGAGAGCAAGTGTATGTAATAATGATTTGACTTGATCTTCTTTTATAGCCTTAGTCACCTGTAAGTGGACCAAAATTAGAAAAGATAAAATAGTAATATTTTATTCTTTTTCTAATTTCACTTTTACCTTCTTACCAAAAAGGTCTTTTAAGTATTTTTGACTTCTACCAAAAGTCCTTATTTACCTTTGACTTTCACCTGTGGTCCAAAAGTCCTTATGTATTTTTGACTTTTGACTTTAGCCTTTTTCCAAGTGCCCATGTGGTCTTTTTGATTCCAAAAGTACATCATCATAAACTAAGAGATTTACAAATGTTTTTATCTCACACTCTGTGTGACACCTAGATCTGGTACTAGGATAACTTAACCAAGGGTAGCTGATCATTGGAGAAGTACATAAATCCCATAGATCAAGGTTCAAAGTGTCACACATGCCTAGACCAAGTCTAGGGCTTACAGTGGCTTCCCGGTAACAGACTAGGTGCCTTAGCCATAGGCTGCATAATTTGACCTCAAGTCAAATACTTGGTAACAAACCAAGCGCCTCCATTCTCCAAGAGAATGGCTACTTAGAACTAAGCCGAGTCTACTAGTACTAGACTAGTTTACATCGTGGTCCCAGACCAGATGTCTACCATTCAATAGAATGGCCACTCAACACTGGGTTGAGTCTACCCAGGGCAGAGCTGGGTCTATATCATGGTCTCAGACTAGATATCTACCATTCAATAGAATGGTCACTCAACATTGGGTTAAGTCTTCACCATGGTCCCGGACCAGGTGGCCCCATTCGCTCTCAATGCTACTCAGAAAAATCAACATGGAGTTCCTCAGGTACAGGAGGAGAAGCATAACCATTGCAAGGGTTGTGTGTTGGGGAAGAACATCAAGAAGCCTTTCCCACAGTGTGAGCACAATTCTAAGGGGAACTTGGACTTAGTGCATTCAGATGTTTGTGGACCCATGAGTGTCCAATCGTTCAGTGGCTACAACTATTGCGTCACTTTCATTGATGACTATTCTAGGAAGACCTGGATCTATTTCCTGAAGGCCAAGTCAGAGGTCTTTGAGCGGTTTCGGGAGTTCGAAACTCTCGTAGAGAACCAAACAGAAAGGAAGATTCAAGTATTGAGGACAAACAATAGGGGTGAGTATACCTCCAATGAGTTCTTCGAGTATTGTTCATTGGAGGGGATCAGGAAGGAGCACACCATTCCTCATACCCCGCAACATAATGGAGTGGCAGAGAGAAAGAACAAGACATTAATAGGAGCAGCCAAGGTCGTGCTATTTGATCAGGGATTTCCACTACTCCTATGGGTTGAGGCCTACAGGACCGCAGTTTACATTCAGAATAGGTGTCCCCACACAGCTTTGGGGAGGATGATACCCGAGGAGGTCTTCACCGACACTAGACCAAATGTGAGCTACTTGCGCATATTTGGGAGTGTTTGCTATTGTCACATTCATGCTGACACTAGGAAGAAGTTGGACCCTTCTGGAGAGAAGGGGTTACTTCTTGGTTACTTTTTGACTTCGAAGGCATACATAGTATATATTCCTACTCGTGAGAGGATCATTGTGAAAAGGGATGTCCAGTTTGATGAGGACACAGCGTTCCGAAGATCTATGGACTTACCAGCATAGGAGCAGCCAACGTAGGACTCAAGGGTCAAGTTGGAGCAGCCACAGGTACAAGTACATGTACAAACATAAAGCACGGTTCTGATAGTCAGAGGGTGTCAGGTGGACAAGTTCCTTTGGTCATAGACTTGGAGGATGAGCCACAACAGGAGGACGATATCCAATAGTTGCAACAGGTAGATACTAGGCCATGACCTAAGTGGTTTAGGTCCACATTTCAAGATTCCAGGCATGTGACTCTTCCACAAAGTTCCATGAGGCGAAGCAAACCACAAGAGACTTAGCTATATGGCATTGATGACGAAGTTGATTAACTCCAAACCTTCCAGTTTTGAGGAGGCTGCACAACATGATGTGTGGCAAGAAGCTATGGTTGAGGAGTATGATTCCATCATGAAAAACCAGGTATGGGAGGTTGTGGTAAGGCCAGAGGGAAAACGGGTGGTGGGATCCAGATGGATCTACAAGGTAAAGCATGCAGCAGATGAAAGCGTGGAGAAGTACAAGGCGCGTTTTGTGGAAAAGGGTTTTCACAAAAGCTAGGTATTGACTATGAGGAGATCTTTGCCCCTGTCGCCAGATATTCTTCTATTCAGACTATTATCTCATTAGCAACAGAGATGGGTTGGCGAGTTCATCAGATGGATGTCAAGACTGCCTTCCTCAATAGAGTTATAGAGGAGGAGGTATTCATTGAGCAACCCGAGGGGTTCAATGTGGAGAATAGGGAGTTGCATGTATGTATGTTGCAGAGCTCTTTATGGGCTCAAGCAGGCACCTCAGGAATGGTACTCGAGGATAGACAACTATTTACGCGAGATGTGATTCCGTCGAAGTGAGGCGGACCACAACCTGTACTTCTTGTCAGGTGAGGTGCCTCTCAAACTGGTATTGTATGTAGATGATCTCTTTCTTACAGGAGATGAGAGGTTGATTGACGACTACAAGTCCAACCTTCCAGTTGAGTTTGAGATGAAAGACCTTGGGTTGATGCATTACTTCCTAGGCTTGGAGGTTTGGCAGAGAGATGAGTGCTTCTTCATTGGATAGGGGAATTATGCATTGGAGATCTTGAAGAGATTCAGGATGGTGGGTGGCAAGCCCATGTCCATACCTCTAGTTTCCAACTAGAGGAAGATTGATGCATCGGGGTCAAATGGGTTTGATCCTACATTGTATCCCCAGCTTATCCGATCACTCATGTATCTGGTCAACACATGGCTAGACATTAGATTTGCAGTCAACTCTTTGAGGCAGTCATGGTGGACTCTCAAAGATTACTTTGGACAGCTGCAAAGCATGTGCTTTGCTACAATAGTGGTACAATGGAGTACGGGTTGGTTTATGAGTGTAGTGGGAGTGTACAGTTAGCAAGCTTCACAGATGCTGATTGGGAATGATGTGTAGAAGACCAGAAGAGCACTTCAGGTTGCTGCTTCAGCATTGGGTCAGGGATTGTCTCTTGGTTCAACAGGAAGCAGAAGTCAGTTGCATTGTGCTCAATAGAGGATGAGTACATGCCAGCCAGTTTGGTTGCATGTGAGGGAATGTGGTTGAGGAAGTTGCTTTCAAGGTTATTCGAGTGTGAGATAGAGGCTAAAGTGGTTCACTATGACAATCAGAGTGGCATCAGGCTATCTAAAAATACAGTGTTCCATGACCGGAGCAAACACATTGATATTCGATATCACTTCCTGAGAGATTGTATATAGAAAGGAACCATTCGGTTGGAGTACATTTAGACCGAGGAGCAGATGGAGGACATTTTCACCAAGGCACTTTGCAGACACCGTTTTGTGAAGTTCAAAGACAAGTTAGGGTTGCTACCGAATCCCTTCCTTGTTGAGATCTAAATCACCTGGTTCGAATTCGTGTTTGAGTTCGGCGACTTTGAAGTTCGTAAAAAATTCAACACTCAAAATTTTGGTGACAAAATTTTGCATTAAATTCGAGACACTATAAAATTTAAAAATAATAAAAAATACATGTAAATTTTTAATAAAATTTAATATGCTCATTAGATATATTATAAAAATAAAAGTTTAGAAAAAATAAATAAATATATTATAAAAATAAAACTTTATAAAAAATAAATAAATATATTATAAAAATAAAACTTTATAAAAATGAAAATAGTTACTATAATCTATACCAACATTAAAATTGCCACAAACAAATGAACCAGTTTGGTCAATAAAAAATACATTAAAATTTTAAAATTTGAAAATAATAAAATATGCATAAAACATTTTGAATCTCATTAAACACATTATAAATTAAACTATTTATTATACCATCATTACGAACCCACGAACGAGCTTGTTCATCCTCCACGGACTCACTATCAGTTTTCCAGGAATTGGTTTACGACGAACCAGGAAAGAGATATTTTGCTTTCTAGTTTGACTTTCGATTAGTGAGACTCAACAGCCACCATTGACGCAAATATATGTTGGAGTTCAGCCACCATCGACGCAAATATCTGTTGGAGTTATGCTCGAGGGCGTGGGATGAGCTGCGAAGCACAGACTCGTGCAGTTGTTTATTTCTTGTCATCTGGCTAATTAACGACATGAAATGCGTGCAGGGACAGAAATCGTGTGCAGGGACATAACTCGTCTGGCTAATTAAAGACATGAGATGCGTGCAGAGACCAGATAAAAAAATCGGCGAATTTAAATGATTAAAATCATGCTTAGATAAAATTCGGTGGATTTCGATTTTCATGCTGTAAAAACGACGAATGCGGTGACTTAGGTTGAGAGGGAGTGTTAGAAAATGGCAACAAGGAAGGTCTTCTATCAGCGCATGTCTTACATGCTAGAAGACATAAAACAAGAAGCCAAATGTGTTAATGTGATTTTCCTAAGTTTAGACTTCGGAAAGTACATTAAGAGATCTAATTATTAATTGACTTAATGGAGTCACTTTTATAAAGTCAAAAGTGAAAATAATTTAAGTGATGGCTAATCAAATCTTGGCCATTGATCTCACCAGAGAATCTCATCCATTGATCCATAGTGAGGGTAAGGGTTTTCACTTGGCAATTGATTTAAAAGAAGATTTGGTGGAGAGGACACACACCTACACAGACAAACAACGAAGTTAGAGGAAGAAGTTTGTGTTGTCCGCCGATTGCACACTAGCAACAGAAATATTCCGAAAGCTGTCTCCTCACTTGAGAAAGTGAGAGAGGTGTGAGCTTGGGGGCAAGCCCAAAGTCAGGTACTATCACCTACTCCTAGCTCCTCCGTTTAGGCTAACTCCTAACGAAGCCAAGGGAGGTAGTCTCTAACAAAGAGTTTCTATGGCTAAATGTGTTTAAGTTAAGTTTTAATGTTCGAATGATGCGGATGTGTGTTGTTTAGGAGTTATTATGATGAAAGATGATTATAATTATGAAAATTTGAACACAAGATAGGCAATCCACGTTGCTGCACTGGATTAAATGATGAACAATATATCAAGAACTTGTAAAAATAAAAGTGCATTCACAGACAAAGATTTTATAAATCAAAGGACAAATGGTCCAGATTAATATTAACACATGAAATGATAGACCAGTGCCTTATGGAGTCGAAGCTCTGCAATGCTTTGAAGAATAACAAAGATACAAGTCTTGAAATAAAGCTAGTGGATATGTTATGCGAGTGCTCTTGGTACGTTTTAAATATTTTAATGGTCTTGTTTATTATGGCTTGAAAGAAGGTATCAGAGACCAACCGGGAAAGTGTTCAAAGTCATTCCGTTCTAGACATGTCGGCCCGTCCAATGTCTCAGGCTGGTGTCTTGGAGGATTGACCAGCTAGCCGTGACTCTAAGACAACCGAGAGTTTCAGCGCCCTTACTGAGAATAGACTTGAATGCTTTCTACAACACCGGTGCATTGGTTATGGGTAAAAATTTTATTAAGTTGTTATTGCGAGCTTAGCAAGTCCGTTCACCGTTCGAAGTACGAGCCCAATTATGATAGTCGGTAGAGCATACTAGGTGGGTAATATCAACGAAGTAAATTAATTAGAGGAGGAATGTGAGTTGCAAAATTTTATTAAAAGAATTAAATAAAACCCTCCGACAGAGAGCGCTCTTGACTTTGTCTTATGACAAAAGTTCAAGAGTCTTATCTATCCTCTATGCCTAAGTGCAAGGATGATGCAAAAATTAATATACTCTCCGATAGAGAGTGCTCTTGACTTGGATTCCAGCAAATTCAAGACACTTAGAATTTAATTAGTTAAAAAAGCAAAGTACATGGAAAAAAATAGATTAAACAAACTCTCCGATAGAGAGCACTCTTGATCCACCTTACGGTGAGATTCAAGAGATTTTGGTTCTTTTTAATTTTTGCAATATTATATCAAATGAAAGTAAACAAAACTTAAACTAACTAAGTAATGAAACATGAAACTTTTATGAAAGCAAACTTCTAAATAATGAAACTACTCTTTCCTATTCTACTCTAACAAATTATTATGCAAACATGAAAATAAAAGAGACGATACAAGCTTCCCCCAAATGGGGGAAGAGGGGTGTGGGAACCTTTATCCCACTTGCTTTTTATTAAGTTTTACAATGCTTTCTTTGATGCTTTTTGCCTCTTGGGCTTTTCTTGATTTTTCTTGAAAGTAAGAGCTTTAAACACTTGAAACGTTATATGTTAATCAAAAATTAAAAGAAACAAAACTACAAACTAAGTCTTAAAAAGGGGGTAAAATTCTACGGTGAAAATGGAGGAAAGAGATTCTACGGTGAAAATGGAGGAAAGAGAGACAAGAAAAGACTATGGAATGGGAGAGAAGAAGGGCAAAAAGAGGGCTGCAAACTATAACAAGAAGAGGGCTGCAAACTGATTGAAGAAAGGGGAAAAGAGGGCAGCAAGAAGAGAAGAGGAAAAGCAAGCCAAACAAGGCAAGAGAAGGGAAGCCAAAAGATGGAAAAATGGAGACTAGGGCTTCATAAAGTAACCAGTAACCAAAGTAAAGACTTCTTGTGGATGGAACACACGATAGAGAGAGAGACTCCCAGCTTTCTTTTTGCATTTAAAGAAGACGATCCCTGTAGGTCTTGCAATCACAAAGTGTTAAACAAAAATTGGTTGCTTGAGCCCTGGGATAGAAGCAGCTGAGCTCACACCCTTCTTCAACCTGTGAAGCCTGATAACACACCACAACTCAATACAAACGTGAGATCAAAATAACATGCTAGTATGCTAAGAAAATTTAATCAAGATCAACATTACGTATTATTGACTACTCATGTTCATCAAGATACTAATCTACTTTGCATAAACAATCAAATTGAAACTACAAATGATTATTCTACCATGCCAACAATGGCCTTCTTGAGCTAACAAAACATTTGATCTCATGCAAGTATTAAACAAATAAGGGTAAGAGACAATATCACGTCAACCATTTAGAAGTCTACCACATGCAAGAGCTCATAGACCTCCAAAGTAAGGACACAATTTCCAGAAAATGCAAACCTGCGTGATGATCCAGAATGGGCGGGCTGGATGGGAAATCATAGGCATGAATAATGTCGTCAAACTTCTTCCCAAACTGGTAGGTGCTCGCGCAGGCTGCTTCTATCCATATGACTAGATAGCACTGATATACAAATCAGGATGATGAGGCAAGTCGATCACTCCATCATGCTGATCATCAAGGCTTATCAAATAATAACTCGTTGTATAAGCCCCAAGTTGCTCCAAAACATAAGGAACATCTATATGTGAAGATGATGGCTAAGAAAAAACTTCAACTAGTTGTACCCCATCTGATTCTTCACTACACTGCTTTTTCAAGTCCTTATTATAGATACTCAGATACAATTCTGACTGATCATATGAAAACTCTGAATATTCTTCTTTACAACTTTCATAAGTCTCAGAATAAACACTCCCTTAGCTGGACACATCATAGATGTTATTCTCAAACATAGTTTCAAAAATATCATAGGTTGGATTTTCAAAACAAATCTCATAGTCATCATCACCATCTATGTCAGATATGAGAGATGCCTCATCACTAGTATCAAGTCCCTGGCTACACTCCTCATTCTGCTCAAAACAATCTTCTTCAAAAAGTTAGGTTTCAAAGATATCACATGGGATCCAACTTTCCAAATATTTGTCATCCGGTGGAGAGCATGGTGGACTCTCATCACATGAAACCTCTAAGATTGGATTTTCAATTAAAGTCTCATAGTTATCATCCATCTCAAATGTAAGGGATTCTTCCTCACTTGTATCACATCCCTGGCTATATTCCTCCTCATGATCATAGCCATCTTCTTCAAAAAAAAGGTCACAAGGTAGTAAACCTTCCAAACTATTATCATTATGCTCATTTGTAGGATTAGTACCAAAGTTTTTAGTGAGGTTATCCAATTGTTGACTATAATCTTCGTCTTGACCCTGGGTTTCTGTGGTGACAGGATGGAGCTGTCCAACTGCGTTAATGTACTCGGGCTCTCTTGACTATTATTTTGCCTCTCTCCAACTTTCTCCGAAAATATCATGCATGTCACCTACACAGTTTATGTACACAACCTTGCTTGATGATGCTTTAGGACCACAACCCTCTGGAAAACCATGCTTCTGAACATAACATGCATAATAGCAAGAAGATTCTTCATGAAGGTCTTCACATGCCCTACAAAATAGCGTGTAAGTTTCAACCATGTTAGAAGCCTCTAACTGATGAGGAGGCCTCTGTTCATGGTTGGGATTTCTTTTTTGCCATGTTGGTTTTGCAAGGAAGGTTCTAGGATGTGGCGGAGGTTGAGTTCTTTCAACAGTTATGACCCTATTCTGAACCTCTTTAATATGCGCTAAGTGCTTCCTTTCCATGTCTTGCATTTTCTGTGTCAAGTCCATGAGCTTCTTATCATATGCTTCGTATGACGGCTCTTTCCCTTTAGGTTCAACAGTTTTAAGAGAAGTTGATGATCTAGAGTAACCTTGGATGTTTGACTCTCCTGAAGACTGCATATTCTTATCAATTTTAATGGCCAAATTCTGAGCTTGAAGTAATGTGGTCAGCTCCTAGTCTCTAATATGGTACTGGATCTTGCCACTTAATGCTTCTATGTAATAATCCAAAGTGGAAGCTGCAGGAGGAGCATAAGTGGCAAGGATGGAATTTGACAACTCTGTGAACCTATTATTGAACTCATCCATGGTCTCCGTTTCAGATTTATTCATACTAGTCAGAGCTGCTACTAGATGTCTAGGTTCCTTTTTACTGCCAAACTTTTCGAGGAAAGAAGTCTTGAAATCCGCTATGGTAGTGAAAGAATTGTTTGGCAAATTGTCATACCAATTTTCGACTTTGCCATCCAAGGATAGAGCAAACAGGGTCATGTAAACATCCTCATGTTTGTCAACACCCCTGACATAAGAACCACAGTGTCTGGAGATATTTCTGATGTGTTGCTCAGCAGATATAGAGGCATTAGTGCCATTAAAAGTCATGAGCTTATCAATAGATTTTACAGGAATGTCATGAGGCTGACCTGCTATTTGAGTAAAATTGAGTTGAGTAAAAAACTCACCCATTGTGTTAAGGAAACAGTTTTGTTTTGAAAATTTTCTAAGTTTTCTTGAAATAAAAAGTGGATGTCTGAAACAGACTCGGATCCAAGTTCTACAAGGATCCTCCGAGAAGCTAGTTTGTTCAGTCTCCTCCTATAGACTTTTTTCAGGATCAAGGATGAAACTGAGCAAACCTTTAGAGTTTCTTCTAGTCGAATACCTTGAGGTGTTAACTGACAGTGGAGTCACCAGGTGGATTCAAGTTTAATTCCGGAGAGTGATTGGACTAAAATCTACCAAAAAGGGTAACAAAGGTAAAAAACTAGAAAGAAACAAAGGTCGTCCAAGAACAAAAAGATTTGTCCCCCGCGACGGCGCCAAAAGATGTTGTCCACCGATTGCACACCAGCAGCAGAAATTTTTCGAAAGTTGTCTCCTCACTTGAGAAAGTGGGAGAGTTGTGACCTTGGGGGCAAGCACAAAGCTAGGTACTGTCACCTACTCCTAGCTCCTTCGTTTAGGCTAACTCCTAACGAAGCCAAGGGGAGTAGTCCCTAACAAAGAGTTTCTATGGCTCAATGTGTTTAAGTTAAGTTTTAATGTTCGAATGATGCGGATGGGTGTTGTTTAGGAGTTATTATGATGAATGATGATTATAATTATGAAAATTTGAACACAAGACAAAGACAATCCACGTTGCTGCACTGAATTATAAGATGAACAATATATCAAGAACTTGTAAAAATAAAAGTGCATTCACAAACAAAGATTTTATAAATCAAAGGTCAAATGGTCTAGATTAATAATAACGCATGAAATGATAGACCAATGCCTTATGGAGTCGAAGCTTTACAATGCTTTGAAGAATAACAAAGATACAAGTCTTGAAATAAAACTAGTGGATATGTTATGCGAGTGCTCTTGGTACGTTTTAAATACTTTAATGGTCTTGTTTATTATGGCTTGAAAGAAGGTATCAGAGACCAACCGGGAAAGTGTTCAAAGTCATTCTGTTCTAGAAATGTCGGCCCGTCCAGTATCTCGGGCTGGTGTCCTGGAGGATTGACAAGCTAGCCATGACTCTAAGACAACGGGGAGTTCCGAGGCCCTTACTGAAAATAGATTTGAATGCTTTCTACAACACTAGTGCGCTTGTTATGGGTAAAAAAATTATTAAGTTGTTATTGCGAGCTTAGCAAGTCCGTTCACCGTTCTGAGTACGAGCCCAACTATGATAGTCGGCAGAGCATACTAGGTGGGGGATATCAACGAAGTAAATTAATGAGAGGGGGAATGTGAGTTGCAAAATTTTATTAAAAAAATTAATTAAAACCCTCCGACAGAGAGCGCTCTTGACTTTGTCTTATGACAAAAGTTCAAGAGTCTTATCTATCCTATATGCCTAAGTGCAAGGATGATGCAAAAATTAATATGCTCTCCGATAGAGAGTGCTCTTGACTTGGATTCCAGCAAGTTCAAGAGACTTAGAATTTAATTAGTTAAAAAAACAAAGTACATAGAAATAAAAGAAAGATTAAACAAACTCTCCGATAGAGAGCACTCTTGATCCACCTTACGGTGAGATTCAAGAGATTTTGGTTCTTTTTAATTTTTGCAATATTATATCAAATGAAAGTAAACAAAACTTAAACTAACTAAGTAATGAAACATGAAACTTTTATTTTCTAACTTTTATGAAAGCAAACTTCTAAATAATGAAACTACTCTTTCCTATTCTACTCTAGCAAATTATTATGCAAACATGAAAATAAAAGAGACAATACAAGCTTTCCTCAAATGGGGGAAGAGGGGTGTGGGAGCCTTTATCGCAGTTGTTTTTTATTAAGTTTTACAATGCTTTCTTTGATGCATTTTGCCTGTTCCGAAAAAGTGTGGTGAGAAAGGGAAAGAGAGAAGAGGGAAGTGTTTTTGTCTTTTTTCTCTTTGCTTTCCTCCTTGCTTGCCTTTAGCCTTTGGGCTTGTTACCAACTTTTTTGTACTAGAGTTGGGTTACCTGAGGAGCCGCCGGTTGACAGACTTGTTCAAAGTCTGATCCCAGTGTATCAGTTGATCTGTCTTCATGTCTAGCCAATATTGGCTAGCCAGTTTTTTATTTGAATAATTTTGACCATGGCCCCGCGGGGTTTGTAATAAAATGTGCTAGTAGGGTATTTTTAAGTGGTTCGATCTCTCGAGACGTAAAATCTCAAATAAGGTATTCCAGGGAGTTTTTTGCCCCTGACAATTATGCTTTGCCTTCAGCCGAGTATAATTGACGAGGTTTTCTCTCACTTCCTCCAAAGCTGGAATGCCCGATGTTGAATTCTAGGCCTTGGGGGGTTATTAGAGCCCAACTGAGTGTTATAAACCTACTAGGCATTATTTAGGTAGAGCATGGTCATGTCCTAAGTCATTTGGACATATAAAAAAAATTTGAAAAAATCTTTTCGAATGGGAAACAAAATATTTTTTAAATTTTTAAATTTTTAATTACTTTTCCTAAGTTTTTTGGGTTAATATTTTCATAAATTAAATGGAAAAAACCCGTTTGTAATAAATCGGTCATCCGGACTCTAAGTTCAGTGATTAAAGGCTCTAACCTTAAGCCAAAAATCATTCTTGATCAGCCAGCCAGTCAGAACCAACTTTCGGATCATCAATCGGACATGTAATGCCTTTTTTCTCAAAAAAGTCAGTTTTGAGAAAAAAATGAATTTTTATTAAAAAATGATTATTTTGGAGAAAATTAAAACTCTCCAAATTAATCCAAATTCAGCGAAATAAAAGGCTAAATGACATCTCATTGGGCATTTATGATGATTGCAGTTATCATAACTCACCTTCAGTCAGCATTAAGTGAGCAATTAATTTATTATCAGTTAGCAGACATGTCATCTCCAACTAAAAAATGAGATGGAGAGCATTCATTGGTTTGGTGATTTGATCGAGGTAAAGACTGAGGCTTACACCATCAGTGGCCTTCCCGGACCTAACAGAGGCTCCAGCCAAACCTAAAAAGTGGGTTTACCATCATGAAGGCGCCTCTCCCCAAGCTCACGCATCCTGTCTCTCCTGGAAGGCGTCATCACACGTGTGGGTGCAGTAGGGGCTTGTTTTCAATGCTCAGGGTTGGAGTGGGGGCACCTTGCTTAGGTGGAGGCCTCCCCTCACTCCCAGCTCTTCAATTTAGGTTTGGGTTCTCTGTTAGGTGGCCAAGCTGGTTAGGTTATGTAATTTGGTTTTAGGGTTTTAACACTCTCTCATTGTATAAATAGAGGCTCCTTTAGCTCTATTCGGGGTGAATGATTGATGCAAAGAACCTCTGGTGAATTACTGTCATGCTTGTTGCTTTTGCAACCGTGGAATAAAATTTTAAGGCTTTGGAGGCATACATGTTGTGTTAATGTGGATGAACAATTGGTGAAATGAGGTGAAATGTTTCAATTTCTGTCTTTTATTCCTTAGGATTGGATAATAGCTCATGCTTTAGAAGGCTTCTATAAGCACGTAAGATTGATTATTTGATGTTCCAATTTAATTTTTTATGGTTTTGTTTTTATGAATTAAAAGTAGTATTGATTATTCAGTTATATGATATACTCTTTATATTTTTATTAACCAAACATACATGATCTAATCCATTCCTTGCAAGTGTTAAGTTGAAATTGTGCAGGTTATCTCATTGAAGCGAGTAGGAGTTTGGGCTCAGGTGCATCCTCTCCTCTCAAAGCCAAGGAAACTTCCGGATTTTCAAGCTTCAAACGAATCCAAACGCCATCAAAGTATCATAGGTTTGAGTGTTTGCTTCATCATTATTCATCTTTCAAATTTCATAAAATTTTTATTTTCTGGGGTTAGGGCATGGTTTGGGCTAAAGTGAACATTCATTCACCAAGCCTTTGCCCTGGTTGCCTGCCTTGTTTATTATTTGCAGCCTTTTTCGCCTTTTTATTGCAGCCATTCTTTCCTATCCTTCGCTATCCACTTTTTCTCACTTTTGTACCTTTTGGACAGCCCTCTTTTGCCCTCTTTCTTCACTTTTTGCAGCCCCTTTCCGTCCTCTTTCATGGCCATCTTTCGGGCTGTACTTTCAACCTTTTTCTTCTTCATTTGCAGCCTTCTTTCTCTGATTTGCAGCCCTCTTCTTCCCTTAGTTTCCAGCCTTCTTTTACTTGCCTTTTGTCCTCTATTCACCCCTCTTCTACCTCGCTTGCCTTCCCTTTTTCATTCATCTTTTCTTCCTTCTTTTGGGTAAGTTTGATTAGTTGTTTTTAGCTAGTTTGTAGACTCAATTTCAAATTATTTTTATCAACTAATATCATAACAAGTGTGTATCTAGAGCTCTTAGTTTCAGGCAGGTGATGGAGAGCCCAAAGGCTACAAACAAGCAAGGGGTGCAAAAGAACAAAAAAGACTCTCTCCCTCTTCTTTCATCCCCTTCTTCCCCTGTTCTTCCAAGAAGCAAAGAACAAGTCACTATTGTAAAAGACTAATAAAAAGGGCTACTGGGAGCAAGTCTCCTTTCTTTTCTACTTCCCCTATTTGAGGGAAGTGTGTCTTGCGTTATTTTTCATGTTTTCTTAGTGTAGTTTTCTTTAAGCACTTAGCTTAGTTCTTTGATTAGACTTAGTTTCCATTTTCACTAATTGCTAGTTGTTCCTTAGTATAAACACTGATTGCTAGATTAATTATTGCATTTTGGCATCTTCATATAATTGTCAAGTCATAAAAAGAACCAAAATCTCTTGAATCTCACCATAAGGTGGATCAAGAGTGCTCTTTGTCAGAGAATTTAATAAACCATCATTGCTTCATGTTTATGTTGTTTTGTTTAATCAATTAATTCCTAAGTAAGACTCTTGAACTTGCAAAAACACAAGTCAAGAGCACTCTCTATTAGAGAGCATCTTTAGCGTTTACATCACCCTTGCATTAGTCTCATCTAGATTAGATAAGACTCTTGAACCTTCATCATAAGACAAAGTTAAGAGCGCTCTCTGTCAGATAGTCTAATTAATTAACTTAATAAAACCTTCAACACCCACACCCCTTTAATTAATTAACCCCTTTCCCTCATTGCCGGAGTATGCTCTGATCTATCCCAAATCGGAATACCCAGAAACGGCACTAGTCTTTTGTTATATTTGATTAATTTTCTATCTTAATCAACTGTCTATGGTTCATTTCAATTGATTATATTTGAATGCTTAATTAAAAGTCTGGAATCTTTGCTTATCTGCATGATCTCTTGTTAGCAACGTGGATTGCTTTGATTAATCATCATCCCCTTAATAAACAAATACTTCAAATCATAATAACTCCTAAGTAACACTTATCCGCGTCCAAACATCTAAAACTTAACTTAAACATTGAGCCATAGAAAATTCTTTGTTAGGTACTACTCCCCTTGGTTTCGTTAGGAGTTAGCCTAAACGGAGGAGCTAGGAGTAGGTGACAGTACCTAGCTCTGTGCTTGCCCCCGAGGTCACACCTCTCCCACTTTCTCAAGTGAGGAGACAACTTTCAATTGATTTCTACTGCTAGTGTGCAATCGGCGGACAACAAGGCTTTTCTTGATTTTTTCTGGAAGTAAGAGCTTTAAACACTTGAAATGTTATATGTTAATCAAAAATTAAAAGAAACAAAACTACAAACTAACTCTTAAAAAGGGCGTAAAATTATATAGTGAAAATGGAGGAAAGAGAGAGGAGAAAAGGCTATGAAACGGGAGAGAAGAAGGGCAAAAGAGGGCTGTCAAAAAGGTGAAAGGAGGGCTACAAACTAACGAAAAAATGGTTGCAAACTAACAAGAAGAGGGCTACAAACTGAGTGAAGAAAGGAGAAAAGAGGACAGCGAGAAGGGAAGAGGAAAAGCAAGCCAAACAAGGCAAGAGAAGGGAAGCCAAAAGATGGAAAATTGGAGGCTAGGGCTTCCTAAAGTAACCGGTAACCAAAGTAAAGACTTCTTGTGGATGGAACACAAGATAGGGAGAGAGACTCCCAACTTTTTTTTTGCATTTAAAGAAGACGATCCCTGTAGGTCCTACAATTACAAAGTGTTAAACAAAAATTGGTTGCTTGAAGCCTGGGATAGAAGCAGCTGAGCTCACACCCTTCTTCAACCTGTGAAGCCTGATAACACACCACAACTCAATACAAACGTGATATCAAAATAACATGCTAGTATGTTAAGAAAATTTAATCAAGATCAACATTACGTATTACTGACTACTCATGTTCATCAAAATAATAATCTGCTTTGCATAAACAATCAAATTGAAACTACAAATTATTCTTCTGTGCCTTCATTCCTGAGTATTTGTGAAGAGAAGGAATTTAGCAAACATAATAATGTGAATAATAAAAAATAGTGAATATTTGATTTATTAAACATCACTACACTGTCGGGAGGTTCATTGTAACCATCAATTCATACTATTCAATCTTATGTTTTATATTTTGCATATATATTTTGTCAATTCAGTAATAAGTAGGAACAATATATTCCTTTTGGTATCAAGATTCAAAACCAAATTCTTTGCCAGTTTTGTTGGTAAAAAACTTAATTCCCTCATGTTGCCATCTACCATTAACAACCCTCATCAGCAATTCCGTACTGCACTCTCCATACTGCTGTACAGTGTTGTTGTCTACCCTGCAATACCTTATGCTCTCTGTGCTGCAGCTGCTGCGATTTCTTTACACTTCGGCCTCTTGCAATCTCTTATAAAGCTATCTTTTCCTTTGTATAGCCGCCTTTATTCCCATGTGACCTTTGTCCATACACGCAACCATTTTCTTTGAAATTCCTGTTCTTGTGCATTTTCCCTAAGGTCATGTCAATTAATTTTTTTTATCACCATAAATTCTTTTTTCTACTTAATCTTTGGAAAGATATAGCTATATAAAAAATTGATTCCATAATTACCATAGATTTATATATAATAAATAAAGTAAGGTTAAACGTGGATTCTACAAGGAAAAAAACCAACGCCAAAATGGTCAACAAGTTACAAGCAGATGTGAACCTTTGCAGAGATGGAGTCAAACCGTAAGCACTGCCTTGGTAACATTGAGAAGGGAGAAAATGAATTAGGGGTGGGGGAATTGACAAATTAACTATGTTACCAAATTCGCCACCTGGATGTCTATGATCTGTCGTTGTAGCAAATAAGTGTGAAGCACATCACATAAGTAAGGTTTATTGCACTTGTCTTTATAAACGTTTCCCCCACTTGCATATCAACTTTTTTTTTAACATTGTCGTTGTCATTACCATAATGCAAAGTTGATGAGAAGCTTTTGTTTGGTTGTGATTGGGCAGTTTTTACATTTATATTCATGTCATGGTGAACCTTCAAAGTCTGTAATGGTCATGCGTGTAAATTTTTGGTGTTCACCCCAACCCAGTTTCTAGCCAAATTTGTAAAAGTTTAATGCCCAACCCAGTTATAAAGGAGTTGTTATCACCAACCTTGTAGTTTCCTGTGTGAGGTGGATCCAGGATGGATGGTAGAGGGGCAAGCAACTAAGGGGGT
>LPNX010824506.1:635930-663300 GCA_001517045.1 Pseudotsuga menziesii | reverse complement strand
TCCTTGACTGTAGGAGAAGGCTAAGTTAGCCTCCTTGACTGTAGGTAGGCGTGGGAGTGACTGGGATGATGGTAATTAATGCTCCACTGATGTCAATTAGACATAGGATAGTGGTTTGACTTAGGATAGTGGTAAATGTCTCCAACATGGAGATAGTGAATGATGAAGCCAACACTAGCAAGCCAAAACAATGGTGGGAATGACTACCTCTATTCTCCCTAAGGAGGGTAAAACCAATAAGATCAAGAACTTCCAAGTCTAAGTAGGGACATTAATACATAATACAAAATACATCCTACTCCATATAATTATGACCGCCAGATCATGACACCACATGTTAATACATGTCACAAAAATGAGTATAAGAGCAATGATAACCATAACACAATATAAAAAGCTGAGTCATAATCATGCAATATAATCCATTTGAAACTTCATTTATCTAATGAGAAAGCACTGATATAAAACTGGGCATCAATAACTGCTTTGTAATGACTAAATGGCTACATTGGTCCTCAAATCTGAGTGTCCTCAGACTCAGTCCTGACATGGGAGAGTACAATAGTCCACTAATACAATAATGATCCGTCAAAACTACTCATCTCAGCATCTCATATGTTAGAGATCTGGCTGAAAAATGTATTGTGTCTGAAAAATAGAATATGGTAGCCTGGCTACTATATATGTGATAATATGAGTGTTGTAACTTCACTCAAATTTGAGACTTTGAAACATTGAATGAACATAAATTTAACAGTAGAAATTAAATAACAAAAGCAAACCACGAAATTTCAGACACAAGTATTTTTCGACAAAATTGCCCATGCAAAACCCAGAATGGGAAACTGTTAGAGAGGGGAATTTTTATTTCAGTTAAATTCAAAGCTACATTAGTAATGACAAAACTCAAACCAACTTATCTCAACCCAATGCCTCAAATTTCGTGCCAAAGTGCATTTAAAACAGGTTGTACGGACCAACATAAACTTCCTCGGTTTTTGTGCCTGTTGTATGGTCACCTTCAGAACTCTGTTGTACGGTAACACCTCGAAATTCTTGCCACAAGCGATTCTGGAAATTCATGCCTCCACAGCAAACTGTTTTCTCGATTTTTGTGCCACTTCCAAATTGAAAATCGTATTGTATGGACTATACTGTACGACTGCTGTATGGTGCATTTATTGTTGGATTCCCTTCCTTGATTTTTGTGCCAGATGCATTGGGATTCATGCCAAAAACCTGCTGTACGATTTACCTTGGAATTTGTGCCTGATAATTCTCCTCAATTGCATTCTCCTTCCCTTCTCAGGAAATCGATGCTCTCTCTCTAAATCATAGTTGCACGGGTATCGCTCCTAGGATTTTGGCAACCCGTACCCGATGTTTCCCTGCTCTTGGGAGCTTGGGAGCTGGTACGAAACATCCCTGTTTTGATGGGAGCTTCTTTGGGAACTTGGGAGCCTTACATGAGCTTTTTGGGAACTTGCTTTTGCCACTCCCTTTTTATTGGGAGATTGTAGAAGCTCCCTATCTGTGTGTGTGTGTGTGTGTGCGTGCGCGCACATCCATGTGGATTCAAACCATTATACACAAATATGCAAAGTTTCTCATGTAATAATGTTATATAGAAAGAGTGTATAAGACCAAAATAGCACTTAGTACAAATACATATCTGAAGAAAAGTAGAACAACAAAGAGGCTATATACATCAACTCCAGGATAGAATCTTGAAGGGAAAACTTGTTTCAGAGAGATTTATTATTTCTTCAAGTAAATTACAAAACAAAACAATAGTAATTATCTCCCATTTTTCATCTCGAAATTTGTGCCTGCATTAAATGTTGTTGTACGATCTGTACCTTCTCTCAAAATTCGTGGCAAATCCCTGGCTTGAAATCTGTGCCAATCTCATCGATTTTCGAGCCTATATCGACTACCGTACTGGAAATGGGCACAATTTTCAGCCTCGAAAACTGTGCCCACTTCCTCGGTTTCTATGCTGGTACGATTTCAATAAATGCTGGTATGATTTGCCTAGAAAAATGTGCCCTCCTTGGAATTTGTGCTCATGCTCAGCCTGAAATTCTTCAAAAGTTTTTTTTCTCCTTCTCTCCAAATCGACTTTTTTTCTCTTGCTCTTCTCCTCTCTCAAAAATCTCTTTTGTGAAAGTGAACAATGAATATTCTCGATGCCTTTTCCCCTCTTTTTGTTTGAGTAACCACCATCTTCAAAATCAATGGCCAAGATTAAAACATAACTAGATGAGATCGAGGGCTTATATTAAATTTCACTTCTCTCATTAAATGATATTCACTCACATTTAAATATTAAATGAGACATTAATTACTACCCCACCTTCTTAAATTTCGTAGTCACATTTTAAATTTTAATAACTCAAACTCACTTCATAAAAATAAAGTCATTCACAATTTTTAAAGTACTAGGGACCAAATTTAAAGTGTCCTTGTCCACCCCAAGGCACCACAAGGTGAACAAACACTTGATATTTTTCAACAACCCAGACCTAGACCACTACCTCCTTTGCAAGCAAGGAGATCCATGGCAGCCTGTCACCTATGACTCACTATAATGGAATGAATCTCTTGGATAATATGTGATTTTGTAACAATTATGCTTTGTTCTACCTCTTTGGATCTCGTTTGTTATTGGTTAAATTGTTTGTAGTGTTTTGGTAGTTTGCATTACACTTATTTTGAATTTTCTTCACTTAAGGCAGGCATTCATTCCACTCATTTTTCGTTAATTTGTTGTTGCAACTATTTATAGGATTTGATCCCAACTCATTTTTCGTTAATTTGTTGTTGCAACTATTTATAGGATTTGATCCCAACCAATTAAAGTTGTTATTTGAAACCTACGTTTGCTTTTTTGTTGTCTACTGACAGCACAAGAGGGAGTCTTTTGTGCAGTAATTATCTTGGAGTTCTGTGCAGATTTATTTGTTTGATGACATCATACAACCACTAGGGACACCCCCCTTACACTAGAAAAATACCAGTCCAAACTTGAGGCATATAGCATTGACAGGGTAAGTTGCCTATAATTATTAGGCAAGTCTACTGGTGCAGATTTGCATGATAACAATGTCATAGCAAAAACCATAGGAGAAATGGTGAATATAAGAAAGAACAATTCAATCTATATTAAAAAACCTTTTTTTCGTGAAGCCCGTGGTCTTGTGTTTTGAAGGATTCAATCACCAAATAAATATATAGTCTAGACTCTGGAGCTTTTTGTCATAACAAGCAAAGATCAGGCTTTGATGTGCGCAATCACCTTGTAATCTTTTGACAAACTTAAACTGCACTAGTTTATGTATGCAACTCTAAGAAACTTCATGTTACATTAGATGTGTGTATGTGAAAGAGACCTTGTAATCTTTTGACCAACTTAAACTGCACTAGCTTATGTATGCAACTCTAAGAAACTTCATGTTACATTAGATGTGTGTGTATGTGAAAGAGTGAGAGAGAGATCAGGCGTGTGTTAATATCAACTTAAATGAATATCAGGCCATCTGTTTGATAGTCCGGTTGGCCCTAATTTTAAAAATGCTTTAGGAACATATGCAACAACCTTGAATTTTGTGGAAATGATGGGCACCTCTACTGATTTCCAGCAGCTTTATATTAAGATGGCAAAAGAGAGGTGAGTATAGCTTCCCTCACTCTATGGAAAGATATCGTAGTAGTCTACAGTACTGGTAAAATGCCATAAGGAATAAACCAAATCTGAATTTTGCCAGTGTGTCTCTTTAAATTTTGCATGCAAACTGGCATGAAGATCAATGCATGTAGGCAGACATTGTCTGGCCACGGAATTAAGATCAATTATGTGCACGAGTGAAAGTTGCTTGAGTTGAGCTTGATTTATTGGATATCCTTGACTAACCGCCATCTAGAGCTGAAGCTGGAATTATGTTTTCTCTAGAAGGTAAAGCAATAGCAGTTTTATACATCATTTAAATGTGAAAGAAAAAGAGATTTTATATTTGTAATAACAAATCCAAAATGTTGTTAAAAGAAAAGTAGTTTTCAGAATAATATAGAAATAAAAATTTAAATATATTGATACTTGTTTTATTAATTATAAGAAAAATAAAATCAAAAACATATTTAATAAACATGAATTTTAAATCATACTACTCCCTGATTTCTAAACCAAAGACTTTCTTCATACAACCGTGAATCTGTATCATAGATTGAAATAGTAACATTTTTAAGGTTCAAACGTGTCACTTCATGTGACCGATAACATCTAGATAAAATAGATAAAAACTTTACATTGATTATGTATAATTTGTAATTATGTTTAGGCCGAATTCTGTTTTGAAAACAGTTTACCTATATTTTTTTTTGGTTCTCTGCCTGTTGATAATCACCAAACAGTATATCAATATTTTTTTGTCTCTGCCTGTGGATAATCACCAAACAGTTTACCAATATTTTTTTGTTCTCTGCCTGTGGATAATCACCAAACAGTGCCATGCCTGATTTATTGTTAGTTTCTCTGTTACAGACGAAAAAGACTTGAGCAATATTTCAATTGCTAGCTGCAGATACAATACAGCACTGTGTATCTCAAAAGTAATAATAAGATAACCAGTCTAGCTATATTAAAACATTGAAAGGTACAATACAGCACTGTGTATACCAAAACAATAGTATGATAACCAGCTGTATTATAACATTTCTTACTTATAGTTTCTTCACATAAGGATTTGATTGGGCTGAGCATAGATTGTTGGTAAAACAGATCATGGAAAGTGACTGTAAAAGTAATACTTATTCTCTATTAGTTTTTCAAATTTTAAAAGTCATATATGATATAATAACATAATCCAGTTTACAGTTAACATGAATGGTTTCTATCAGTCTTAGTCTGTATGAAGATGGAATTCAAGTTTCAAAATAGTTACGAGAAAATACTTAAAATCTAATCATAGTTTCTGTCTATACAATTTAAATTTGTGTATTTCTGTAGACAATGGAATTCAAATTAGAAAAAAACACTTAAAATTTAAGTATATTAAAAATTATTACTGAAACTTGACTTGATGTCCTATGCAAAAGATCTTTGGTCCTTGTTGATTTTGGCAATCCCAGAGATCTTTGGTCCTTATTGGTTTTGACGAGGACCAAGTGATTTTGAGGACTTGACATAAAAGCTATTCAAAAATTTAACGAACAGTCTCATTTGAAGCTGTAGTTATGCAGTTGAAGGACGGCCGAGTTAATGGAAACTCCAAACTGTTGGAATACTGAAAGGACACAGTGTTTCCAGCAGTCAACACCTTGCCATCATTTACGAGGCAGACGTCGTAAGCAATGCGCCTGAATATGCTGGGATCTATCAGCAGTTCAGTTGACACAAAGGAACCGCAATGGACGTGAATATCTTTCAGTGAGCAGCCATAGGTGCATGTGTTGATAATTTGCACAGTAAATACAAGTGTCCCGTCTGGAAATGGATCTGCCGAGTGCTGAGAAATTTCAATGTTGTGCTCTGTTAGGCATTCGTAGAAGCTGCTTGAATTCGAGTTTGACTTGTTGGGTATTCTTGATGAGCCACCAGTTAGAGCTGGGGCTGCAGCAGCAGCTGTAGTTTCAGTAGTTTCAGCTGGCTTGGATTTCTGAATAAGTACCCTTAAGCCTGTTGGATTATCTGCATGAGAAAACAGAGATTTCAATTCCAAAATAGAATAAAAAAATTGAAACGAGATTCCCACTCTAGATATTAAAACTTAAACTAAAAAACAAGCAGAGAAAAAAATCACTAACAGGAAGGGGCTCTCTTGCATTACCTGAGAGAAAAGTTAAGCACATGCACACCAGAAGCAACAGCACCCAAGGACCAGTACTCCTTATATGGGAGGCATGCTGATTATTTGTGGCCATTCTCAATTCTCAATCAATCAAACCTTCTATCCAAGTATATGGAACTGAACAGTGAACTATTCTAACCATCCTTAAGCCAAATATATAGACTTGGTTCTTGTTTACCTGGCCTTGCTGCTTTGAGAAACTTACAGTTAACCCATATGAAAAATCTGTGAAGAATTGTGTGACCTAAAAGCTAAAAGCCAAAATGATTTCAACCCTGTCAAAAATGATTTCAACCCGTCAAATAGAAATTGTGTGACCTAAAAAGTAAAAGCCAAAATGATTTCAACGCTATGAAGTAGGAATTGTGTGACCTAAAGCCTTGATCCTTGGAACTAATTTGATTTTCCCAGAAGCATGAATGCAACACAGGGGAAGCGTCCCACAAAAGTTCAAAGCAAATTGAATAATTAGATAAATACAGTGCTTCTCCTCTTATTAAGTTCCAGCCAGCTGATCCCTATACCATACGGTAAATTACAGAGGTAAATCAGTAATGTTAAGAGAGACAACCAGAAACCAAAATAATGCGAGCGCAGGATTCCAAATTTGTTTATCCAGCACACACAGTGCGTGTACGCTGTGAAGTCGCGTCTTACTGACTTCCCCTTTTCCTAGGCGGGGGCGAATACTCGGCAATTTTATGAGTTTGTTTTTCTTTTTATTATGTTAAAATTAATAGTGTTTTAAATATCAGTATATAAGGGGATATAATTTGTATTTAAAAAATTTAAGATATTGATGTGTTAACTTAATCTAAAAGATTAAATTTACATGTCAAACCATTGGATATATCTCCAACTTAGTTTTGTAGTATGAATGCAATCAGGAAGAGGTGAATTTCATTTAACCAGATAAGACTGAAATAAGTTTACGGTAATTATCTTTTTTTCGGTATGCAAAGGTAAATCCATTAGAGTTTAAGTTTACGGTAATTATCTTTTTTTTGGTATGCAAAGTTAAATCCATGAGGGGTGGAGCTCATTTTTTTGGGGTATACAAAGGTAAATCCATTATTGTTTAAGGGGGGAGGGAGGGGTGGAGCTTATTTTTTTTGGTATGCAAAGGTAAATCCATTAGAGTTTAAGGGAGGGGTGGAGCTCATTTTTTTTTGGGTATGCAAAGGTAAATCCATTAGAGTTTAAGGGAGGGGTGGAGCTCATTTAATAAGATAAGAGGGAAATAAATTTTTTCTTAATTAAGTTTTTTTTGTTTATTTTTGCATATACGATATTTTAAGATATATACTTATATTAAATTGCAAGAATTTTGGAGGAATTTTAGTAATTTTTTACCAAACCATATTATATATATATATATATATATATATATATATATATATATATATATATGCTTTTTACATTAAAACTAGTATATGTTTATGTTAAACTCATACCTATCAATATATATGCTTTTTACATTAAAACTAGTATATATTTATGTTAAACTCATACCTATCAAGCATCAAGAGGGATGCAACTTCTCAAAGTGTACTTTTTAAATTTTAAATTTATTACACATACACCTTAAGATATTTGCTCCCTCTACATGCTTGATATATTTAGGTTTAAAATGAAATCAATATAGTTTAAATTTTTTGGTTGCATCTAGTAGCTAGGTGCTTACAGCCCACTATGGAGGAGATGTGTGACATTTAAGTAACGATGTCACTTTATGTACCAAAAATAAAAAGTAATTCCCACTATGTGGGAGATGTGTATTGTTACATAATTGTGTCACATTATTGCACTAAGAGTAGTGAGGTGCTTACAACCGAGCATGGGTAAGATGTGTAATGTTCGAAATGATGTCACATTATGTATCAAAAATAAAAAGTAATTCCGAGTATGGGGAGATGTGTAACATTAGGTGTTCAAAAAAGAAAAAAGAAAAAAAACCTATTAAAAGGGGAAAAAACAAGAATTTATTACCAACAAAATTTAACACATTATAAACATTCCACCATGATTTAGGTGGATTTAATTTCACTCAATTTATGTAAAAATACAATTTCATAATATGTCTGAGGAGTACTTTAAAAAAATTATAGATAGATATTTTTATTTTGTTAAGATATTTTATTATAAATATTATATTTTTAACTTTATATATTGTAATGGTGGTTAGTTTACTACAAATTTAACTAATTAATGTGATATGTATAAAAATTATTACATCTTTTGTAATGGTGGATAGTTTACTACAAATTTCATCGATTAAATGTGACATGTATAAAAATTATTACATCTTTTATTTGATCATGGTTCAATAAACACCTAAATTTTTATGTGTAGTAACAAGAAAAATGTGACTCTATAATGCATGTAACATGGTGATGGAATCATGATGTGATCCCTTTGTGGAGAATGGGTTTAGTGGGTTGTTGCCAATTTGTTTGGAGAACATTGGGCTTATTAGCATTGATAGAGTAAGTGAATTTAAGTGTGTTGTAATTAATGGTGTGTTGTAGTGGTTGATCAATATTAATGGAATGTGTTATTTTACCCACAACAAATAGATTCAATTGACCTTTTGTATTATGTGTGGCATTGGTTGATTATGCAATATAAGTTGGTCTAGTTTCTAGTTCAAACTTGCACTTGTGTTTTTTACTACTTATATCCAACAGAGCGAGATCCTCTCGATGATACACCAACATATCTACATGTGATCTATCAATGATGTAGAGAGATCAAATGAATCACCTTCTTCTCGATCTTTTAGTCAGTGATAGATGATTCATGGGCCCAAGAGGTGGTCTTCAACTCTTAGATCAAGGGCTAGGGAAATCAAAGCTAGGTGAGGAAAGAAAAGAGGGTTTTGAAGCATAAATCCCAAAGATAAGGTCATGTGTAAGGTATTGTTAATATCGTGTTCTCACATGTCAAAGAAGAGAAGGTCATGTCTGATTCCAAAGGTAAGACAGGAACGCCAGATCAATCATTCAAACTGCCATGTCTTTTATTGTTGTCTCCCTTTCCTTTCTCATATCAAGTGAATTAATTATATTTTGCAAAGAATGTTGGAAAGGTATATGTATCAATCTTTTAGAGAAGATATTCTAAATTGAACTTCCTAGTCTCAATTTACCGAGAAAGGTATTTGTATTAGTCATATTCCAGTTTCCAGACAAACATAAGAGATACATACTATGAGATATTCCAGAATTGAACTTCCCAATCTCAATTTCCCAAGAAAAGTATTTGTATTAGTTATATTCCAGTTTCTAGACACACAAAAGTGATAAATACTATGAGATATTGTCTTTGCTTAAAAGTTGGTAATTAGGAGCTTTAAATAATGTGATTGTTTTAATTTTTCTATGAGACGTCAATTTGACATTTGGTATGATATTGCAATGGCATAGATCTATTTTAATGCATGTTCTATTATCTTATTAAAAAAATAGAGATTCACATAAATATATGATTTTTTCAATTACATGAACATATTTTATTATTCTTGATTTCCTCTTTTTTCAAAGCTCAATTCAAAGAAAACAAATTAGGAATCCAATTCTAATGGCCCTAGCCCAAGCATGAAACAAATTTAGCACCTTTTCTTTTTTTGTGACCTCTCTTTTATCCTCTTACTTTCACTCACTACCTGTCTAGAAAGCTATGCGCTTTCCTAACAAAACCCTAACTTCTTAAAAATAAATGAAAACACTCTTTTTGGGGCCTTTTAAAATTACTTCAAAATATAATTAACTTTTACTTTAATGTTTTACTGAACTTTTAGTAGTTTTCACCTAACTTTTAGGCTAACTAATTTAAGATAATAAATCTTAATTCAATGATATCTAGATTATCTTCTTGATTTTACTTAGTAGCACTTAGTACTAATTAGCCTCATGCTAATGTTTATGGCATAGGTGTTCATTAGTGCCTTGAGGCGACTTGTAGTTTCTCTGGCGTCTCTACCTAGTACTAACCTCTAATCATAATTTATGTGTCGCTTATAAACTTAAGTGTCGTCAGTGAACATCACATCTCACTTCCATTGTTAAGTGCATGTGGCACCAATATGACACCTGTCATCAACTCATGGTCACCTAGACATTTAACCTCTCCCCCTAGTGGATTCTAAGCCCCTATCTTTTTAGTCATGTCAAGTCTTCAGTCTTCTAAGTTTACAATTTAAAATAGAACTTAGGAATTCACAATCATACTTACAGAGTTTTACCTGTGGAGCCTCTGCCTTGAACTCCTTGCCATGAGCAAGTACATAATTACACTTTCGATTACAAGCACAGGGGTAAAGAAGTGGGATATTACAAGCATCTATTAAAGAATAAATAGAAGAAGACTATTAAATTTGATTTGGCAAGATAAGTTCAACCACATCCTCTCTTCCACGAGAAGAAAATCCCAATGAAGTTGGAACATTGGAGGTATGTGGCAGTGGTACAAAAGAATTGGGCATTGACAATCAAATATTGATAATTGTAGGTGGAGATGCTCATTAGTTTTATGAACATTCTCATAGTGTTGGTGAATCAAATGGTAAGGAGCATGAACATGTTCTGATGAAGGATAATGATTATGAAGATGACCATTTTATTAAAAATAATTCCAATGATGGAATTATGATTCTTATAGCTCGTGAAAACACAAACTGTGATGAATATGTTGGTGAGTGGAGTGGAATTCTTGAACCATATGGGGTAAATCTTATTATGGATTATGATTATAAAGAATTTGATGACCAATATTCTGAATAATCTAAATCTAAATATAGTGTAGGGAGCCTTATATTCCACAAAGGCAATTGTTACAAATGTAGTTTCCTAATCTAGAAAATAAAGCTCCCTAGCAAATAGGTTATATACATTTATTCTTATAGAATGGTAAAAATACAAACTAAGATAAAAAGAATTTCAATAGAATAAGTATTTGCAAAGATTCATAGAGTGAAACTAGCATAATTATAATTGCATAATAAAAGGAAATAGGCTCAATGGCCCTAAATAGAGAATATAAGTTATATCTCGTATATGCAAACGCTAGCTAGCTATTCGATTTGATATAATAAAGAAACTAAAATGTGTAAATTTTTAGATATTGAAATAAATATATGAGACACATTTAGGTGAGTAAACAATGGAATAGGTGACCCAAGACGGTCATACCACTTTATACAAACAGTAAATGAGAAATAAACTCTTAATCCATGGCCTAATAATATGTTCCCATTACAAACAATGTTTATTTTAAATCAAAGAAATCCCTTCAATACAATAATGTCAAACAAGGGAGTCAAAAACATAGTTCCATTCTAAGATCTCAACACCCAAGAGGGATTCGAGAGTTCATTAAATATATGTACAAATAAATCCACAAGTGTTGGGTGGGCACCAACGAGAGTTCTCTACAAAGTTAAACACAATAAAAATAAGGTAATGATACAATCAAACCCTGAATTTAATGTATGAAAACTATGTCGAATGAGAGATGAATTGTGGAGAGGAGGTCAGTTTTTATACATCCACGACCTACAAATTTGTGCAATTTGTTGAGTCAATACAATGCACATACAATGCCATACAATGAAGAAAATGAGATATTGCAAATGTAAGGCCACAATCCCAAAATACAGAAGCGAGTAGCACACTACACCTGGAGCTAAAAGCATAGGGGTTTAATGTGGGAAGAATGACTTTGAACCCAACCTCATACAGCTAAGTGAATGTTTTGATCTTGTTTTAGTAAGAATGAACTTCTCAATGAATGCTGTGATCACCCGAGATTGCATATTTTCCTAAACTATTAGAAAGGGTCGAATAATAGAAGTAACAAATTTCCAAATGCACATGCTCTTCAAGATCATCCTTGGATTCAAAAACTTGTTGTTTGGGCTTGGATTCCAAAGCTTGTTGTTCAGGTGTGGTGTTGGTTCTGCAAAGGAGACAATCTGAATGCCCCTTGAGCACAATTTAATATATTCTTCATGAAAATTGTGCCCACAATTGGGCAAATGCTGGGCTATATTGTTCTCCTCAAACCCATGCAGGTAGATTGCACACTCCATACCATATCTAAAATTTTGTGATTGATAAACATTGGGAGACTTGTTAATATCGCAACATAGGAGCAAATGTATGTTGTCTACGTCTGTGAAATCTAATATGGAAAATGAAATGTCAGATAGATCACAACCCAATTTCCACACAACTATCACAATGCTGCCATTTAAAGATGAAAAATTGGAATGAATCAAAAACTGAAATAACAAATATGCTTCTCAAAGTTATGCTCGAGTATTCACACAATACAAAGTTAACTATGTCTAAATGGGTATCACCATGCTAAATTGTAACACGAGTAAAAAAATCTTTGTAGATGTGCTGACAATTAGTATTTTTTACAAATTACAAATTTCTTGTCAGGTATATGTTATATTCTTTCCATGTGTGTTGGAGGTGCACCTATCAATGACGCACTTGACGATCCCTATCGGCACCTTCATGGAGATAGGGTGGTAGTTTGTTTACATTAAAAAACGGTCATTGGGCCATTTCCGATGTCGAAAATGGTTGTTATGCCATTTCCGATGCGAGTGTAGCGAGCCCAAATTTGTTGGCTATTTTTTGGCTATTTTGGGGGATTTTTTTAAAAATATGTATTTTAATCTCAATTAAGGGATTGGGGTCTATTTTCTAATCCAAGTTAATGAATTAGGGCATTGAATGTTACGGAATACCTATATTGTATCGTGAGTTATTCATAATGATAATGAGAAAATATGAGTCGTGGCCCCAAGGTTTGTTGGTTTTCCTGGTTAAGGGTTTTCAGAATAAATATTTGTGTTTTATGTGTGAGTGTTGTGGTGTAATATATGTTTTTCTTAAAGAGACATTATGCTTTGCTTCTACACAGGTTTTAAAATTGCATGTGGTATCAGAGTTTGATTATTGGCATCAAGGGGATGCCTTTGTTGCTGAGGGTTCAATGCAATTGATAGATCTTGGATCTATGATAAAACTGGGTTCAATGGGAGCTTTGCAATGTTGATTTGTCCATTCAAAAGAGAATGGTGAGTAGTTCAAGAATTGAGATCGAGAGATTCAACAACCAGAACTTTGAGCTATGGAAGCTCAAAATGGAGGATCTTCTTGTAGATAGAGAACAACGAATTGTCATGGATATAGGTACAAAACCCAATGGAACATCACAAGAAGATTGGGATAAATTAGAAAGAAGGGAAACTTAGTCCAATTAGATTGTGCTTATGAGACTTGATGTTGTTGAATGTATAAGATAGTGCGGTAAAGATTTGGGGGAAACGAGGGAGGTTATATCAATCAAAATCCCTTGTGAACAAGTTGTTTTTGTAAAAGAAAGTGTTTCATCTCATAATGGATGAAAATAGCATAGTGACAGAGCATCTGAATGTATAAAATACTCTGGTAAGTGATAACCTCTGTTGGAATTAAAATGGCTAAAGAAAATAAATGTATTACATTATTGTGCTCTTTGCCAGATTCCTAGGACAACCTAGTTGTTGAAATAGGTAGTGTTAGTCAAGCGACCTTAAATTTTGATGAAATAGTATCATCCCTACTATCAGAAGAGTTGAGGCGGAAAACCATCAATAATCATAGCATGGATTCCCTGTCCGTGAGAGGTCTCCCCCAAGAGAGAAACAAAAATAAAGGATCTGGGGGAATATCTAAATATAAGGGTAGATCTAAATCCCCGGGAAAATGAATAAGGAAGTGTCGAAAATGCGGTAAAGTTGGGAACTATAAAAAGGATTGTAGATATAAGAATGTTGAGAAAGAAAAGGGATTTGAGGATACCCCTTCCACAGAGGAAGATACATCCTTATAAGAAGGAGGGGATGTGAACCTAGCTTCCCTGGGTAATCATTCAGAACGTGATATATGGTTGATTGAATCAGGTGCATCATGTCATATGACTCCTCATAGGGAGTGGTTCTATGAATATGAAAAGTACAATGGAGGACATGTGTACTTGGGATATGATTCACCATCCAGTATCATTGTATGTGGTAGATTCAAGCTGAAACTCAAGGATGGAAGTGTTAGAACTATACCTAGAGTGCTACACATTCCAAATCTAGCAAGAAACTTGATATATTTTGGAAAGATGGATGTTGCAAGTGTAAATATTGTGTGTGGAGATGGTGGTTGCAAAATGGTTCAAGGTTCAATGGTATTGACGAGGGGAGTTTGGTATGGAACTCTGTACAAACTATTGGTAAGCACCATCATTGATGAATGTAACAGATATGTTATGCCTAAGGAAGGAGGTAAAGATGACATAACCCTGACTGCATCATGAGGAAAGACAATGCTATGGCATCAAAGAGTGGGGCATATTGGAGAAAATGGAATTCAAGCGTTACAAAGTAAAGGTATGGCTGAAGGTATGACAGATTGCACTCTGGATTTTTATTTATGTGAACATTACATATATGGAAAACATAATCGAGTAAGATTTGCATTTGGTGCTACAAGAGAAAAGGGAATTTTAGAGTTAATACACAGTGATGTGTTTGGACCTGTGCATTTTCCACCATTAGTTATATCTATGTATTATGTTTCATTTATAAATGATTTCTCAAGGAACACGTGGATTTATTTCCTTCAAAAGAAATCTACAGTATTTTCTAAATTTAAAGAATTGAAGGCTCTTGTAGAGAATCATAAAATAAAATAAAATAAAGGTGTTGAGGATAGATAATGGTGGAGAGTTATGAGGGAATGAATTCAAGGACTTATGTAAGAAGTGCAGCATATCAAGGTAGAATACTACTCCATACACACCTCAATAGAATGGATTTGTCGAAAGGATGAATAGGACGTTGATGGAAAAGTAAAAAATCATGCTAAGCAGTGTTGGGATAGGAACATAAATTTGGGATGAGGAAGTGGAGACAACATGTTACTTTGTAAATCAATCGCCCACATCGACATTGGTTGAAAAAACTCCACAAGAGGTATGGACTGGTAAGAAACTCTCTATTAAGCATATGAATTTTTTTGGTTGTGATACTTATGCACATGTTCCAAAGGAGAAATGGAGCAAGTTGGATAACAAAGCTGATAAGTGTATCTTTATTGGCTATAAAGATGGTATGAAAGGTTATAAGCTTTTGAATCCTGTAACTAAGAAGACTATATACAGTCAAAATGTTGTGTTTAGAGAGTTCAAAGAATTCCCCAAACAGGAAGTGACTCCAATAGAAAAGGAACCATAAAAAATAGTTTGAGTTAGAAGGTGAAGAATCCAACTCAACAAAAGAAGTTCAATCAAACGAAGAAGAACCTAATGCCATAGTTTTGAGGAGATCATCTCGAGAAAGAAGGAAACCAAAAAGGTATTATCCTCCTGATTTTCGCTCTCATTTTTCTTTGTCTATTACTGATGATGATTCTATAAATGTCAAGGAAGTTGTTGATTTAGAGGATAGTGATCTCTAGAAGAAGGCCATGTTTGAAGAAATGGATGCCCTGGACAAAACAAAGCTTAGGATCTAGTTGATTTACTGACTGGAATAAAATCCATAGGCAGCAAATGGTTGTTTAAAAAGAAGTTAAATGTAGAAGGTTAGGTGCAGAAGTACAAATCCTGCTTGGTAGCAACGGGATTTTCTCGGGTAGAGGGGACTGATTTTCGTGAAATATTTTCCCTAGTTACAAAATTAACTTCTCTTAGATTTATTCTTGCTATTGTTGTTTATTTTGACCTTGAAGTAGAGAACATGGATGTGAAGACAACGTTTTTACATGGGGATCTTGAAGAAGAAATCTACATGAAGAAACCAGAAGGGTTCATAGTAAAGGGAAAGAAAGAGCTGGTATGCAAACTAAAGAAGTCCCTCTATGGTCTAAAGCAATCTCCAAGGATGTGGTACCAAAAGTTTGACACATACCTACTTGGATTGGGGTTTGTGAAAATCAAGGTTGATCATTATGTATACTCCAAACATATTGGAAATCACTTCATTAACATAGTACTGTATGTTGATGACATGTTTTTTATTGCAAATGACAAAGATGTTATAAAGGAAGTGAAATATTAGTTGTCCCCCAAATTTGACATGAAGGATCTCAGTGCTGCAAACTTCATTGTGGGAATGGAGATAAGAAGAGATCGTGCAAACATGAATATCTGGTTAAATCAAAGAAAATATGTTGTCCCTAGGAAAAGATAGGAAGAATTCTAACTGCTCAGAAAGATGAAGAGTCTGGTTGCATGAAGAAGAAAGTTGAGATGGAGGAAAAGCTATGACAAAAGAAGCAACTGTAAGGGAAGTTCTAATAGAAGGGAATCTATAACAGAATCAGCAACGAGGGAAGAAATTTGTGACAGAAGGGAAGATGCGACGAGATCATTTGCGACAGAAGGAACCACGATAGAAGAAGACATGCAACTGTTGAAAAGGACAACTCGGGATATCGTGGGTAAGAGTTCATTTGGGATAATGCATGCTTTAGGGAATAAAGAATATTTGTATTTTGGGTCAATAGTGCCTACTAACAGTTGTAACTAAAATGAACGAAAATAGGAATGACAACCTGTCGGCTAACAGAATGAAGTCGGTTGATTATTACATGTAAGAGTCTATCAAAGGGACAACCCAAGATGTATGCGGGTTGGTTGGTTGATTGGTTGATTGCTTTCTTCCTCATAGTTACACACATAGATATATGTGCTCTTGGATAGTTTGAGTTAGTCATGGTTGTCTATTATCTGTCTGTAGAGTTGTAGAGTTGTAGAGAAGAGTGAGTCGATCCAAAATGTGTGTGGATTGACAGTAGGGTGAAGGAGAGGAAACTGCAAATACCAGAGACTAGAGAGCATGAGAGGAGAGATAAGTATGTATATATTGTAGAAGAATATCTAGAACAGATTCTGCAAGATGAGTGCGTAGATGAAAGGTGCCATATATTTTTCATGCCAGATGAAGAGCACCTTTGTGGTTTTTCTTGGATGGGTTTCCATATTAAATGTTGTCTATTTGTATATTTTATGAATGTGCTTATGTCTAATGAATGTATATTATAAATGAATGCATGTGTGTTTTCTTATGAATGAGTCCTTATATGCATCTGTCGCATTGTTGTTAGTTGGAATCACTAATATTTAAGTATATTAACTGTTATAATCTCTGTCGACAGACAAGTAGATCCATATATTGAATGAATGCAATAAGAATAAGTAATATAACCATAGGCTTCTGTCAAGAAAGATAATAAGGTCCCAAGGAAGCGTAAATCCCCACACAGCTACAGAAACCTAGTTCGAGTAGTTACCCATAAGAGATATCTCGGGTCAGACTACATTTACGTCGTTGGTGTTGTCGATGGATCCCTGCTCTATCAAGACGATATCTTGGGATTTTTTTACAGGAAAATAATGGTCTAAACCTAGGTCGAAAGGAGAAACACAAACAAATGGTTATGTTGTCTAGACTGTGAATCATTTTGTGAGGGATATGTTTTGGCATCCTACGAAGCTGGAAAGTCAAGAGTGGGTGACTCTAAAGCATTAGAGTTTGCACGAGAAGAAAGTGAAGGATTGCAGTTGAATCCAAAAAATTGGTTGGAGAGATACCTCTATACAGGTATCCATGATTTTTTTTTTGTGAGTTCCTATTTCATTGTATGAATGGTTGTTGAAGCTAGCAACCTACTGAAAAAATTTGCAAGGAGGAAAATTGACAGAGTAGACTCCTCATTCTGATTTAGCGACTAAAAAGAACTAGAAACCCCATATCTAGAGCTATTGATTTCTGGGTTGATAGTATTTTGGAAGGATATATCACAGAAATCATTGTCAACACTATAAGGTCTTTTAGTGAAGTAGAAAGAGATTTTTTTAAGAACCGAGAGGAAGGTATTTGGAATCTTTGAAAATCTGGATCAAAATGATCGTATGCAAGAAAGGGATCTTGAGAATGGAATCCAACGAGTAAAGAAATGTATCTAAATACCTAGGTTATGTCATCGAAGGAGTGGGAGAAAAATGGAGCAAGGTAAGCTAATATGTTCCCTTATGATAGCAGAACTGCACTAGAGGATGGACGTCTAAGAAGTGGAAGGGGATTTCGGGCGGGAAAAAGAAGAAGAATTGTAACAAGAAGAGGAAGTCACAATATGACCATAGGAGAAGACTAGGATTTGACTTTGCACTTCGACAGAGGTTCTTGCGACGAAGAAGATGAGTATTAGCTTATCCCTGAAAGGGAAGAATAAGAAGAAGAAGACCCAGATCTAGAATATGAATATGGAACACCTACGACTCTGCGTCTATCTTCAAAGGTAAGGTCCAGAAACTCTTCTCCTAGTAGGTTTGTTAATACAAGTGATACTAACTATGGGAATAGTAGACAAGGAAGTCCTACTAGCCAAACTTTTTATCCAACAGTACCAAGGACCAATATAATGGATGGATATTAAGTTGTTGATATTCAATGGAAATGGGTTAGAATACCCATAGAAACAAATGGTGTGACATGTCCAAGATGAAGCAATAAAGAAGGCACAGATGATCACAACCCTAAGGGGTCATGCGCTTGACTGGTATATGAATTTCTATGTTGTTCCGACAGGAGTTGCACAAAAATTGTTCGACCAAATTCGAGCGGGGCTAATAAATGAATTTAGAAAGCCCAAATACGAGTCTCGATGTATTATAGATATTAAAGAGATTAAGCAATTGTCTACAGAATCTGTGTGGGATTTTGACCAAATATTTAAGACACTAATGGCTAAAGTAGGCTTACATATGTTGGATGTACAACACAAAGAGTGGTTAATTGCAGTGTTGTTACTACATATTTGGACTCCCTTGATGCAACAAAAGATTGTGTCGTAGACTGAACCTCTGGAGTTGGCCATGAAGCTATAATCCTCACTTGTAGGAGAGACTGGTGCAGGAATGATGCAGATTTAGTCGCAGCTAGCTAACCTTATATTACAACGCTAGGACATTAAAAAATAGAAGGAAGTCCAAGAATAATTATGGTGTACCAGATGTAGAACTAAAGGACAGGACAAGGACAATTTCCTGGCGTTCATGAACTATGTCACAGCAGGAGTGTTGAACCCGATAAATACATAAGGGGTGACTTAGTGTAGAATATTCCAGACAAGAGGTCATCGGTCGGAAGAGTGCTTGTACTTACATAATATTATAAGTGCACCAACTAGTTTGTATTGTAAATTTTGTAAATCAGTAGGCCATGATGAGAAGGAATGTAGAGCATTCCAGTTGCTGCAGTAGAAAATGGTCCACACCTATTTAATGAAAAATGAAGATCATATGCAAGATGAGTGGGCTCAATCTTAGTATCCCCAGCTCTAGTATCCATGGAATCAATATCTGCAGCAATGATACCCTCAACAAAGGGGGGTGGTAATTTTTGAGGTTGAGGACAAGGAGGAGGATTTGGTCGTGGAAGAGGCCAAATCATATGTTATCACTATGGGAAATGAGGACATTTTTTCATGGACTATGCAAGCTCTACAAAGACATGTTCATATTGGAAATCCTTTGATCATATTGTTGAACAGTGTCCTTAGCAGGCTCCAAATTTGAAGCCTTCGGGGCCCGTCAAGGACCCTTTTACCCATCATAGAAGACCGATTTTTTTTTTAACATGCGAAATAAATTCAATTACTGAATACACCCGTCAATCAGGAAACTGTAAAAGGTTTTTTTAAATTTCGCTGGAAGGGCTGATCCAAAATCTGCCCATCAATAGTTTTTTAGTGGGCTGAGTCTGGGGCAGCTGGGGGCCGGGGCTTGTGCCATGTGGACAGTGGGACCCGTCACCCATGACACTCGTCACCCAGAAATTGAAATACATAATATTAAATTATTAATACATTATACAGTGATTCGGACCTCGGTGAATCAGGTTAATCAGTGTAATCACTAAATTGGAATTTGGTAATCTATCATTTCATATTAACTCCTCCCCCGAGTGACGAGTCCACTCACAGCTTCCACTGTTTTGGTTTTAAATGTATCCTGCAGGCTGCAGTGTTGTGATATCAATGTAGTAGTGGCCGTGGGTACTAGTAACTGGGTACAATTTCGAATTTTCGACGGAATTGGAATTTGGAATGGATAATATGGATTGCAAATTTGCAATTTGCATAGGATTAGAATTTAGGGTTTTCATTTGGCTTCTATTTGATCCTTGTTCATGGGTTTATTCTTTTGTGAGTCGTGACATTTCTCGCTGGAATTGTTGGACTAGAGGAGTTGCAATCTGGTCCATGGAAGGAAATTGGGGTTCAATCTTGCATTTACCACCTGGAGCTCTCAGTTTCCTGTGGATGGGAATTGCAGTCTAAGTTTCCACTATTGAGAGTTCTTGTTTGGTGGGGTTTCTTGTCTAAATTGTTGAACTGGAGAGGTTGTGTAATGTGTTGTTCTGGCTGGTCAAGAGAGATTGGAGTCTGTTGTTGGAAAGTCGCATTTTGGACCTGGGGTTTCGAGTTGCTGGTGTAGGGGAGTTCCAGGTTTGTGTTTTGGCCCGGCTGTTCGAAGATCAAGGAGTCAGCCCACCCACTGCCCAGCCATTTCAATTTGCAGTTGGTAGCTCTAAATGGCCCAGAATAAACCAATTTGCAGGGACTCTAGGAGCCTGGGATCACTCAGAATCGAAATAAGTGAAGCAAGAACTGGTGAATGTGATTCGGCTAAGCAGAAAAATGAAGTTACAGGTATGTACACTATTTTATCCATCTTATTCTGGATTTCAAATTTGTTTTTTTAGGGCTTCCCACGGCTTCATTTAAAGTTTATAGATGTATTGCTTAATATGAACTTAGCAACCGACGGGTGGTTGTCTTGGGCTCTGCACTATGGTTTCTCCGTGGAGGGTTACATTGTAATGTCAAGTAATGAGTTTTACCAGGCATCCTTTTAAATCTATTTTACCAGGTGTGCCTTGCAATTTCGTCCCACGCTCCTGAGTCCTGAGTCCTAAGTTGTTTACAAACTTGAGTTATGGCCACGAATCGGAGGGTCCCAAAACTCTAGGCCCCATGGGAGGATTGTGCACTTATTATAATGATAGTAAGTTTGAACATAAAAGCATATGGGAGACCGAGTTTCAAACTTGAGCCCTTCGGCAGGTCAGGCATAGTATCTGGTTTACCAAAAGGGACCTCCAAAGCTTTGTTTTCGCTGGAATTTTGTGAAGTCAAAAAACCATTAGCGGTATGGTTTTGGGTTATGTGAGGGTTTTTTTAATTCAGGGCATCTTAATGGCAGAAGACTCAGAGGTGTTGTCTTCGCTATTGTTTAATTCGTTTATTTCAATTCTGATTTGAGTTATTATGAGATGTTAGTTTAAGGTTTTTTCAAAGTTTTGGGTTATGTGAGGGTTTTCCTTTATTCCAATTCTGATTTTCTGATTTTAGGTATTATAAGATGTTAGTTTAAGATTTTTTCAAAGTCTTGGGTTATGTGAGGGTTTTTTAATTCAGGGCATCTTAATAGCAGAAGACGTGTTGTCCTTGCTATTGTTCAATTCGTTCATTCCAATTCTGATTTTCTGATTTGAGGTATTATAAGATGAAAGCGGTCAAGGTGTTGTATGTTGCAACTTGCATGAAAGCAATTCATGAATATCAATGAGCCAGCAATTCAATGCTCTGGGCTTAAGCACGTAGCAGTTCACTGTTGGCTCAACAACAACACCCCAAACATTTCACTCAATAACTTCCAACGTGGAAGTTAGGTTTTCGCAAATTTAAGATAGGTCCACTGCATAAAATCATTGGGTTAAAAATTTGGGGTGAATTCTGCGGGTTTGTCAGTGGCAGGTAATTCCACCTGGAATGTCTGGTCGTTTAAGTCTGCAAAAGCGTAGAAGATGTGCGTGAAGAGGGATGCGTTAATGGAGGATGGAGGCGTGAAAGAGATTGTGTAGGATGGCCAGTACGCGGCCTTCACTCCTCCGCCATTAATCTTATTCGAATAATTATTAATGACCGCGATCATATGCAGGTTGAACTAAAGATGTACACATGAGCTGGGAGAGCATAATAATTAGCAAATATTTCTGTAATTGAGCCATGGCTATCATAGACAGGAGTTACTAGAGCTGTGATTCTTGAGAACAACAACAATGAATGGAGTTACCAAGTGTCTGTTCTTAACTTAAAATGCACAACTAATACACAGTCAACCTAATTAATAGCAGGTCAAACATGAATCAATACTAGGCACTAACACACAGTCAACCTAATTAATAGCAGGTCAAACATGAATCAATACTAGGCAAGGGTATAATAAAAGCATGTTTTCGATAGTAGGCTTGGTATAATAAAGGGCTTAGGGCATGTTATCAATACTTGGTATAATAAGCGCATGTTATCAATACTAAGCTTATCATAATTTAGTGTTTTATGAGTCAAATCACTCCAAAAGGTTAGGTTTTGGATTAATATGATCAAGTCAAGAATGTAATCTAGTAAATAATGTTGGTTTTAAAGCAGGGTGTTTTGCTTGAACCATTTCCATAAAATATTTTAGTTTTAAAGCAGGGTTATATGTTTTGCTTGAATAACTTCTTTTCATGAGGCATCAAGCTCTTCCAATCTATTTTTTAACAGCCTCTTTTCACCCCCAATGTACTAAGTGGGCCTTTTTTCCCATTGAGAAATATTACAGTGATGTACTTACAACATTTGATGAATAATCCTTCAGTTTAATACTCTGGCTGTGATATAATATTCCATCAAGTTGCCAAGAAATTCCACTTGGCCATGGTGTACTTACAACTTTCAATGAATAATCTCTTCTTCAGTTTAATACTCTGGTTGTGATATAATATTCCATCAAGTTGCCAAGAAATTTCACTTGGCCCCAATTGCTTTCGAGCAGTGTCACAATGGCAACAAAGCAGAAGCAAAACATGTTTGGAGATCTGAAGTTTTGTTGGGAAAATCTCATTGCCCTTATGTAACCATCAAACCAAAACCCCATTGACAGTATCAATATATTAACTGTCATGCAAAGGGAAATAGTACTTTCCTAGTAATTGATATGGTAGAGAAAAACAGCAATCAATAAACACCTCACAAGATATTCATTGTTAATTTGAAATGCCATTAATAAACCATAAACCAAAGGAGACCTTCAAAGCCATGGTGAGAATGTAGGTGTAATAATAGATATAAAGCTTCACAACTCAAACTCAAAATCGAGTAATTCAAACCCATACAATCAATTACTAGTAAAGCAGAATCCATGAAATGATGGTAGTGGATTATTCAGAGATCTTACAAAGTACGGTTATGGTATAATAGGTGGGAAAATTGATTTGCAGCCCACGATCAATAATAGACTACACAAAATGGAAGACGTAAAGGTCAGCCCCAAATAATCCATCAAGTTAACCAGCCTGGTGCAGGCTTTAATATGACAGCTGCTGAATCTCAAGCATCAAGCTAGTTAATGTTGGCCCTAAATTAAAATGATATTAATTGGTCAATCCCAACATTGTTGGTTGTCCTAGTTGTGCTCAATGTCCAACTCTATCTGTAAGGACAGGGTTCGTTGGCGTAGCTGCATATACAATGAACAAACAGCCCCAAATACCTCCATTGAGGCTCGACCTATCGCAATTTAGGGCAAAGGTGCATCAGTGGCATCAACCAGTCACGAATAAGTTACCTACCTTCGGTCAAGGCAACAATACAATCGAATACCATGTATGATGTGAGTCGTGAGTCGTGATTTAGAAAGGGCAGCACTCTACAGTCTATGAAATGTTAGTTCCTTGTAAATTGTGGGTTTCCAAAATAAAACAAATAAAATGTTTACAACTCAAAACCAGGGAGACTAAAGGATACACCGTCCAGCTCAACTGGGTTTGCATAAACCTCTAGACCCTCATATGTTACCTCTTTCAATACTCGTTGCAGAATATCCACCAAAAACTTCTCATAGTTACTGACAACAACTATTGATTCAATTGGCCTGGGAAAAGTGAAAACCCTCGCTGAATATAGAAGCTGAGGTGAGATGATTCAAGTATGCTCTGCACTGCAACTGGTGAGAAAAAAAAATATAACCCACACCTCTGATTGAATGATAAATTACTTTGCCATTGTGAATGCAATAGGAATCTTACCTCCTGGACTCAACCTTGTGCTGCACTGGGTATATATTGGTATCCATTAAGAGAGTAGCAGAAAATTGAGAATTGGACTCTGAAATCTATTTATGGTAGTGGTAAAAAAAATCTATAATGTTTTACCAGGTGTCAGCACCTTAGTTATTAACCCTCTATATTCCTTTATGTTTCTTAAAGACTTACAATAAAGGAAAGGTAAGCAAGACTCCGGACTCTGGTAGATAGCTTAATCGATATCAAATCACAAGACAACCTGTCAGGAGACAATGCTACGCACCCAAATTCGTCCGGAAGTTGTCATTATTACAGAGAAACAAGCCGCTTAGGGAGACTGTAATAGGGTGAAAATTAATTAGCATGCTGCTCAAGTTTTAATGGGAAGGTAGCTGTACAATAAGTTGTTGGATTTTAAGCTAAGGTTTTATTAAAGCTTGCCCAATAAGCTAATTAATTTTTTTAGTGTAACAGAATGTATTTAAATAGCTCTATAATGATAAAATCTGATATTAAGAAAAATGGTTAAAAGTAATTTTTTTTATAATTTTCTCCACCCCAAATTATCAAATAAAAAAACCTGGTAAATATAAGTCATAATTCAGACTCCACCACAAATTATCAAATAAAAAAGCTTATCAAAGTAATAAACTCAAATTACATTTAAATGTCTAAATTAATTCACTGCAGTTCAATATCCTTATTCTTCTTGCATCTAGTTAAGTTCAATTCCACTAATTATCCTCAATGTTTGATCTAATTCGAAAAATATGAGAAGAAACCAGCTTAGGGTACTGCCTTTTTTATAAAATAATTGTAAAATTATTCTAATTTGATCAATTTTGTTTTTATAGTGTTATTTTTCGAAGAAGCCAACTTAGGATACTGCTATTTTTATAAAATAATTGTAAATTTTGTTTATATAGTGTTTTTTCTTTGACCGTAATTGTTTTGAATAATTTGCTCTATATTTGTTTATTAAAGGTTGTTTTATTTGAAAGGGCTCATTTGGATAATGTGCCGTCAATTTGCGCAAAAATTGTTTACATTAAAGTGTTTTTTTCTTTTTTTCTTCGTCAGCAGACTCAGCACTATTCAGCTCGCTGCAAGCTATTTACTGCGGTGGCAGTAGATTTGATGTTTATTAGATTTTAGGCAATCAAACGTGCTAGGACTGCATTAAAAAAACTACACATTAAAAAGAAACTAATTCTTAGTGAATGGTTATGCTTTTACTATAAAGCATTTGTTCTGATATCCATGCATATGAACCGTCGTTCCAGCAGATCCTGATGAAGCGTTCTGATATCTTGTTTTCCAAAACTCAATAGGGTGTAGAGAAACAAGATCCTCCTCATTGGAAGTGTCTTATATTAACTGGATACATGGAATTTTTCATGCTTTAAATGTTTCAAATCTTGGAATGATTGTTGTTGGTTTTGATTTTGTGTTCTAGAGTCTAGAGTCTGGACCAATTATCAATAGAGATATAGCATTGTACGTACTGTATAATGATACAGGAGATTTTTACATTTATAGTAAAGAGATTTAGTCAGAAATCAGTAAATGGATTGGAACAAGTTAAAATAGTAGTTACAGCGAGAATAGTACAAGAGAAGAATGTTGATAGCCTATTCTATTATTAGTCCTTGTTAAGTAATTAGCATGGGCATTGGCCTGTCAGAATATAAAATATTTTCTTATTTTTGAACAAAACAAGAGATTTAAGATACCTTGCTATAAGCAATCTATTGTAACATCTAGTCTGAAGTAATCATAAAGACAAGCCAAGGAAAGCAAAAGCTTGTTCCTACAGGGAATCATACTAACAGTAATTAATTGCAAGTCACAGCAAAGTCAATGAGACTAACTGTAACAATCATTATGAAGTGACCTTTGCGATGCCTTCTTAATTGCAAGCTTGCTAACATCATACTATGGAGTGCCTCTACTTTTCTGGAAAATCTATCTAATTGGGTATCAAATAAGGGTATATTACTGTATCTGCCCATTTTCATTATTTGGAATATTTGGAAGGCAAGAAACCGTTTATGTTTTGACAATTAGGAACCCATTTTGACTAGCCTGTTACATATTATTTTTGAAGAGGTAAAGACCTTTAAGCCTCTTCAGAAGCATAGGCATAGAATTAGGAACATTGGGAAGTCTCCTACTTCTGTGTATCCTATGATCTGTTTTGATGGTGCTGCTGCAAATAACATGGGTGGAGCAGGCTTCTGTCTTTGGCTGAATGAACAACACCTTCTTGCTTTCAAACTCGGATGTGGCAACTGCACAAATACTAGAGCATAACTCTTAGCACTCTGGGCATCATTACGGGTCGCCAAGGATATTGGGTTACCTTACCTACATATCTTTGGCGACTCCTCTGTGATTATAAATTGGGAAAAAAAGGAATCTACCCTGGACATGGTGAATCTTGAGGCTTGGTGCTTCAACACCAGAATTCTCATGTCCTCTTTTATATGGGTGGATTTCAGTCATGTCTATAGGGAACATAACAGGAGGGCAGACATCTTATCCAAGGAAGGATTGCACTTGGCTCCGGGCCATCTCTTACTTACTGAATCATTTGGGAATGAGATTATTGGGGTTGACTCATCGCAACTTTTTTAGAATATGCTCGTTCTATTACAGTTTATCTCTCATGATTCATTGAGCTACTATTAGGTTTTGTTGAGCAAGCTACTACATCATACAAGAGTCACTCTCCTTGCTTGGATCAGATTTCTGGGCTCCTGTTATTTTCTCTAGGGACATAGATGACTGATTTAGACAGCTCTCTTATGAGAGGGATTTTATTGTAGTGATTCCCAGGTGCTTTGGGTACCTTTGTATTTCTACGGGTATCTATTTTGTATTTTTTTTTTGTGACATATGTATGTTTGGATAGGAGAATATTACCTGAAAATTTTGTGCTGTCCCTGGTGGCATAACTATAATGACTGAAGATCTATAAGGTTCCTTTGATTCAGTGGGATTCATTTCACTATCCTCTTGTCTTTTTATGCTTAATAAATGAATCTTGATTAAGATTTAAATAACCTTCAGTTAAAGAGTGGATAAAGAAATAGGTAAGAAATTTGTTTTTGTTTTTTTCATATCAATTTTTTTATTAATAGTATTTGTTTTGTGCTTATATTAACTCTACCAATCTAGTATGAATAATGGATATACAATTAATCTATTTTAGGCTTTGTTTAATAGCTAACTATATTTGGTTGTTCCTATTGATTATTCAATGGTGTTTACTGGTTTGTGATGGGTTCAGTTATGCGAACGGTCCATATCCAAACGTCATAATATGTTTTGCTTGTAG
>LPNX010824506.1:622354-635294 GCA_001517045.1 Pseudotsuga menziesii | reverse complement strand
ATGGCTTTCTAGGGGGCAGGTTATGAGCAGGCTTGTTAAAATCATGCCAGCATTGTTACAAGAATGGAAACATGATGATAGAAAGATGTATGAAATGGCGACAATATTCCAAGTTCAATTTTGCATCCATTTGCTTGCTGATGTTTTGACTGAACTAAATAAGTTGAGTCAACGATTTCAAGAGGAACACATCGATATAACATCCATTGGCATGCAATTAGATGTCCTCATTGATCTTCTTCGAAGAAGATTCTTGCGAAACATATTTGGGGCTGGTTCTCAACATGTTTCAAATTTCTTAAAGAAATCAGAAAATGGAAATTTGGATTTTATTGATAATACAGGTGTTTCACATGTCCATTCGTTAAGATTTGAACCTTTACCAAATTCGCTTGGGTTTGGTACTATGGAAGATTGCATTGACTTAGGAAAAGCATTTATCCAAAAGTTGGTTGACTGTCTCAATGATAGGTTTACAGATTTGCCGGTATTCAATGCAGCAAAACTTTTTAGTCCCCTTTGTTACTTTGAAGAAGCGAATGAAAGAGATTCTGAAACAAGACGATGGTTGTTACGTCTATGCGAAAAAATTGATACTGGAAACTCACCTATAATCGATACTGAAAAATGTGAAGGTGAAATGGAAAGTTTTGTTGTCACTTTACATCGATCATATCCAAAGAAAAACATGTTTGGAGCATGGGAGCAATGCAGAGGTGAACCAGAGTGGTGTGAGTCTTTCCCAAATTTGATGAAATTGTGGCAAGTTGTTTTGATTCTTCCAGCAACCACTGCTAGTTGTGAAAGAGGATTCTCTAAGTTGAATCATATAAAAAATGATGATAGATCAAGACTTTGTTTAGAAACCTTAGACACTGTTTGTGTCATAAATTGTTTCTAAGGCTAGGGAAACAAGCCAACACAATCTCAAGAGTAAAACTCAATAAATAAAACAAAGTTTAGGGTTTTTGGTATGATTTAAATGGTTGTAAGCTTCAAGAACAGTCAGGGAATACATTCAAAAGAAAAGTAACAACTAAATCATAAACAGAAACTGATAAAGATGCATAACATATCACATAAGATCAAGCAGAAAGACTATGCTGAGGTTCATACATAAAGGACAAGCATTACCAAAAAATACACATTAACTAGCAATGAATTTATCATTTAAGAAGCTAAACAAGCTCAATAACAAAGCCAACACAGACAAACTGAAGGGGAAAAAGTCATATATATCATAATTTTATCAGCAAATGCTTATAAGAGTCTCAGTACTTATCTCTGAACAAGTTTGCAGACAAAACAGTCTTGTAAACCTCCTGATGCTCCCAAAAATCAGAACCCCCCTTCAGTCCCTCTATCCCTCTTTTATAATTACAAAGAAGTGGTTCTAATTCCCCTTCATTAGGTCGAAATTGAAACTACCCAGCAGTTACATTAACTAACTAACTCAACTAATTGACTAAAAATATCAAATCGGATTCCTGGCAAATATGGCGAATTTCTGGAAAATAGGTGTCAAAGAAGCTTCCATATCTCTCAATTTGTGACACCTGTGTAAATAATGAGAGAGGTTTTTGTATATGGGTCCGTGATGGACAAAAACCTCTCTTGGTTTTTAAAAATTCATCTCCAATCAATCAGAATCTTCCCCGCAAAATGAACACTAAAACATGAAAATATTAAATATTTAAAATCCCTGAAAAATAGGCTGCAAAGATTAAAGTGAATCTTTCAAACCTTGATAGCTGTTGCAAAACTGAGAGAGGTTTTTGTATATGGGTATTTTAGGAACAAAAACCTCCTTTTATTTTCAAAAATTCCTCTCCATCAGCTTGTGGTCTGCATTTTACTTCAATCACTCAAAACAGGAAAAATAGAGCAGAATTTTGTGCCAAATACCCTGTTGAAAAGCATTTTTCTCTTTCTCCAAGTATCAGCTGATGAAGTGCTGTGTAAGCTGTATCTTTGCAATTCTGGTGACTTGCAAGCATGCCAGTAATATATCAAGTATTTTATCAAATCCGCGTGCCAGAGATCTCTGCTGCCCTAGGGCTGCTGAAATTCTCATAATAACATTCCTGGATAAAACAGCAGAAGCAATTCCAAAGTCTGTAGTATGAGCCTTTAAGTTCAATCTCCCATGGTAAAATAGTAGCAATTTTGATGGACTTGGATCATCCTTATACCACTGACACAAGTAAAACCAGCTAGCATATGCAGCTGAATTATCTGTGGAGCCAACACCCTGAAGGTAGTTCAAAAGAATCTGTTGAATGACATGAACTCCACTTATTGGAGTACAAAGTCCATTGCTTTGCTCCTGCTTGGTGAAAAATGTTTTAAAAGTTGAGCATAAGGAACTAGCTTTCCCTTCAAATCTTTCTCATAGTCTAGAGTGCAGCTAGGTACACAGCATCTTAAGACTTGAATGGCAAGAATCTGCAAAAATTCAGGATCTGACTGCAATGGAGGAGGAACATTCATCTCCACCCATTTCAAAATCTGCTCCATAGGTTCACCATGCTTAAGGAACTCACCTATTGGATTCTTAACTGGAATTAATGGATACAAACATTGTAACTTTTTCTTCTCAAGAAAAGCCTTAAATTCCCTATGCTTCATATCACGAGGCAGAAAATCTTCCAATTGTAATCCTGATGTTCTACATATATCTGTCATTGCAACTTCCCCATTTTCTCCTCTTACAAATTCCAAGAGACTAGTAATTACATCTAAAGCAAGACAAATTTTTGATAAATGCCCTGGTTGCAAACATCCTTCATTAATAATCCTTGCAAATTCAGCAAGAGAAAGAATTCCTGCTACAACAAGTTTACTAAGAATCACACCAAAGAATTCAGGTGCCCTGGGCGCATTGACAACAGTATCTTCCAAGGAAGATAATGAGATCTCCAGTCCTCTTAAGAGTTGCTCATGACTCGGCAAATTCGGCTTTTCGTTGCACAGATATATAAGTAACTTTGCAAGCAAATCTCGTTCTTTATCATTCCTATCAAAGGAAACTGTAACCCACTGTGACACCATATCTGAGTGAAACCATGGGGCGTTGAGCTCATCCATACACAGAGCAGCTTCATCCATGTCTCTCACACTGTAGTATTCCTTTATTGCCATATCAGACTTCTCCTGCAGCCGTTTCTCATCGTTGATAGCCATCACAAAAAACCATAAACTTGAAACTCTTTCCCCTTAGAATGATCTGAAAATTGCAGCTACTCTAGATAAAGAATAGATGCATATGCACATAATGAATATAACTGACGGTGAGAAATATGTGACTGAATCAATTCATTTTGTGAAATCGTGGATCTGCCTGGCTTAAGTCCACCTCACAATCTTATATCCTCCTTATCTGTGTCAAAATCCAGCTCCAGGATGCCATCATCATTAAGCCAAAAGTTGTAAACAATAACTTTTGTTCCATGAGGACCAATGTCCTCAAAAGGTTTCAAAAGCTCTGTTTCTGTAACATAGGGAGACCAACGCTTGATTGTGTTCATGATTTTTGTCCAAATATCTTCAGTACTGCGAACTAACATTCTTGGTGCTCCATGATCTGATGGAAGCTCAAAATCAACCATTGGAACAATGATGTCGTCCTTTCCAGTGTGGCAGATTGGAGTTGAAACCCAAAATAAATGTGGGCTGTTGAATACCACTGGCATGGGGTTTCTAAGCAATGGACGCTGTCAAATATGAACATTTGCCAAATCTCTCAACAGCATTACTTACATTTTGAAATTCAGCCTGAAGCTGCCATCGCTTTAACTCCAATATATCAAGCGATTCATAGATCTTTACAAGGTCATCAGCATATGCAGCCACCAATTTCAATCCTGACACATAATTACCAAACTGAATATCCAGTGCCAACAACGGTCCATCTTGAAACTGATAACACAACCTCCATTTACACAATTCAAAATCTGCTTCAACTTCCTCCCACAGTGAAATAGTTTCCTCAAGAATGTATACGAAAGTAGCCCAATACTCTGTGTTGAGGAGCTTCCACTTCTACATAAATTATTTTTTGTTAACTGAATCTCTTGGAGTACTGCAAGCCATATTCAAATAATCCACAGCTGGCCTATGCATATTAGCTAAAGTTGCCTCACCGGCTACCGGTACTCTATTCTGGAATCCTTGTCTTTGCAGTCGACCTTCTGAAACCTATTCATATTTAGAGAATCCTACGTCTATGGTAGATGCACCCTGATTGTCACAAGAAACATCATTTGTGTTCGACTTTGATGGGCTGATGGTTGAGCTGGTAGAATGTGTCGGAGAGCTCACAGAAGACATCCCATCAAAAGAACTTTCAGGAGATAAGCTAGAATGAAATATAGAACTAGAATCATCTGTAAAATATGCCATTGGATCAGGATTGGTATATAAATTAAGTGAACTGTCGTGAAATTCAAAGCCAGCCTTCATTGCCCTCTCAGATACAGGCTTTGTGAACCTTTCAAATGAATAAGAGTTGCAACATGACAATTTTGCGTGAGGAGACCCTGATGCAGATGAATTGGGTGCCGAAGTAGATTTTAGCACTGATACGGAAGTCATCTTGTGCAGTTGAAGGGGAGATTTTACGACCAGAAATCTTGCCCATGCTAGCTGGTAACACTTTTCCGAGTGTATCCTTCACACAATTAGAAACTGAAGAGATCTTTTGTGTGAATGTCTCAGAGGTAGAGGGGCCATTGCTTTATGCGCTGCTGCAGATGCTCAAAATCGTTGCCTGATCTTTGTTCTGTCATGATCGACCGCATTTGGAGTAATGATGGCCACGATTCCTTCCGTAAATCAAAATCACCTGTTCACATGATGAAAACTGATATAGCACGTAATAAAATCCTAAAATCACGTAACTAGTCATTCATCATTCCAGAACGTGCCTAAATTTTGCTTGAAAATCGGGAAAAAAGAAGGCCGCGATATTCTTGTAGCGCGCTCTTTGTAATTTTTCGGTCCAGCGCTACAAGAATATCTTTAGTGCTATTTTTTCGCTATTTTTCAGCTTTTTGACACTTTGTAGGAGGTTTAAAAAACTGCTTGAGTAATGATCTTGCCTTGGTATGCTCAGATTAATCATTTGTGAATCCATTCTTTGATATAATGAATTTTTTTTATAAACCCATCAAAATGTAAAGGATCAAGAAATAAAACAAAAATATAAAAACCAAGTTCAAAGTTTACCTAACAACCAAAACTTTTCTTAAGGAAGCAAATAATCTAACTTAAAACAAAAAAGTTACTTCAAATAAACCAAAATTGGAGAAGTCAAACCAAAATTGAAGAAACAAATTACTGACGTAATATCTGGCTCCAGCTGTGGGATGAAGACCTCCCTGCGAGGCTTCAAGAACCTATAGACCAGTGCCTTCCGTCTTCTATCTCCCTGTTTGCAAACTTCCATTGGGCTATGGAGTCTTTATTCTATCTCTCACACACTGATATATGTACAATGAAAATCAAATCTCTTTCCCTGAGGAACCTTCCGTCTACTGAATCAAATCGAAATCCGATTTCCAATGTAACCAAGAAAGAATTTGGTCAACCCACCAAAACTTGTTTTCAACTCCAAATATATATATAATCAGAAATATTGGAAAACATGAAGAGCAGAGATTTAACAACTTATACCCACTTTCATCAAATAGCGTCTCTGAAATAACAGATTTATAACCTGGTATTGACTCTAAATAATCTGCTATTGGATCATAAAAACTTCCATAAGTTACCTCTTCCTGCTCTGGCTGTCCAAAAGAAAATTCTGTTCCATGAATATCAATCAGGCTTTGGTGATAAAAGACATCAGGATCAGCCTGAATTTGCTCTGTAAATTTTTGAATAGTATCACCAATAATGTCAACACTTTGAACCTCCTTTTCCAGACTGTCTTCCAATAGATGACTATCATGCATGGGCTTTTGCTGTTCAAGAATAATAAACTGAATGCATTCTTGAATCTGCTAATCAGATTTTGACATATCACACACCTCATAGATTTTTGGGTCTTCCTTTTCAATTTCATCATCATATTTATTAAAAATTAGACCATCTTCATAATGATTTTGAACAGCAGATTTATCATAACCATGAATGTAAATAACTTCTGAACAATTGTGAACAGCCTGGCCTTCATCAATTTTACTATCAAAACCAAAATGAAAAGAATCTAATTCATCCCAAAATTCTAGTCTTGGAACCCTAATCTCTTCATCATAGCAAGGAGTATTCTGAGAAATTTCTAATGATGATGCTAAAGGTTCATATTTTCCTTCAATACAAAACTGATCTTTAACACAACACTGATTTTCAAAAGTTTGTTGAACTAGAGATTGATCTTCAAAAGGATTAGCATTCAAACTGCTATAAAGGCTGTTGAAATCGTTATGAGAATGTTTCAAACCATCTTTACTGATTTCATCACTTGGACAATCCTCAAACTGTCCTAAAACAACAACCTGGTTATCACAATGATCATAGCATTCTTCCTTGACAACAATATCTAAAAATGTTACCTTCTCATCTTCAACAAATTCTGAAACTTCAACTTCTTTATGACATGTTTTGAACTCTTGACTGTACTCATCATCATGGTTCTTTAAATCAGAAATTGTATGATAAACATCAGCCTGCTCACAACAATCTTTTAAAAAGAGTTCAGCTGGGTATATATACTTACAACGCTTCCGAAAGTATGTGTGGAATTCTTTTAGTGAAGAGATGTTAGCAGTGGGAAGAGAAAAATACCAGTCTCGTGCATCTTTTTCAAGTGAATACATGAACATTTTCATGAGCACATCTTCATGCTGGATATTTAACTGGACCATGCATTGATGAAATTTGATAAGGTGATCTGATGGGTTATCCTCTTTGCTTTCTCTAAACCTTGGAAGACAATCTCCCCAAACATCCATAGTAGGTACTGGATTTGGAAAACCTAGAATATCAGAAAAATTTAACGGTGCAAACCTTCGAGCCACAATAGCTTCCATGGACATTGGTCTCTGCATGTTGAAATAGTGGAGTCGCTAATCAATTTGTCAAGATAGATTTTGTTTCTTCTTCTTAGAAAGAGAAAGGGGTGACAGTGGTTCAAATTAATCAAGGCTGTATAAAGCTAGGGATGACTGAAACCTTCTAATTCTTCTAGCAGCCACTGTGTCAAATCTTGGTGAATAATAGCCTTAAAAAATGCTGGTTCAAGTCCACCTCTTAAACCAGGAAAAATGATAAGTATCCCAGGGAAGATATGCTTCAGCTTCGTCCCCGGCAACGGCGCCAAAGATGTTTGTGTCAGAAATTGTTTCTAAGGCTAGGGAAACAAGCCAACACAATCTCAAGAGTAAAACTCAATAAATAAAACAAAGTTTAGGGTTTTTGGTATGATTTAAATGGTTGTAAGCTTCAAGAACAGTCAAGGAATACATTCAAAAGAAAAGTAACAACTAAATCATAAACAGAAACTGATAAAGATGCATAACATATCACATAAGATCCAGCAGAAAGACTATGCTGAGGTTCATACATAAAGGATAAGCATTACCAAAAAATACACATTAACTAGCAATGAATTTATCATTTAAGAAGCTAAACAAGCTCAATAACAAATCCAACACAGACAAACTGAAGGGGAAAAAGTCATATATATCATAATTTTATCAGCAAATGCTTATAAGAGTCTCAGTACTTATCTCTGAACAAGTTTGCAGACAAAACAGTCTTGTAAACTTCCTGATGCTCCCAAAAATCAGAACCCCCCTTCAGTCCCTCTATCCCTCTTTTATAATTACAAAGAAGTGGTTCTAATTCCCCTTCATTAGGTAAAAATTGAAACTACCCAGCAGTCACATTAACTAACTAACTCAACTAATTGACTAAAAATAGCAAATCGGATTCCTGGCAAATATGGCGAATTTCTAGAAAATAGGTGTCAAAGAAGCTTCCATATCTCTCAATTGGTGACATCTGTGTAAATAATGAGAGATTTTTTTGTATATGGGTCCGTGATGGACACAAACCTCTCTTGGTTTTTAAAAATTCATCTCCAATAAATCAGAATATGCCCCGCAAAATGAACACTAAAACAGGAAAATATTAAATATTTAAAATCCCTGAAAAATAGGCTGCAAAGATTAAAGTGAATCTTTCAAACCTTGATAGCTGTTACAAAACTGAGAGAGGTTTTTGTAGATGGATATTTTAGGAACAAAAACCTCCTTTTTTTTTCAAAAATTCCTCTCCATCATCTTTTGGTATGCATTTTACTTCAATCACTCAAAACAGGAAAAATAGAGCAGAATTTTGTGCCAAATACCCTGTTGAAAAGCATTTTTCTCTTTCTCCAAGTATCAGCTGATGAAGTGTTGTGTACGCTATATCTTTGCAATTCTGGTGACTTGCAAGCATGCCAGTAATCTATCAAGTATTTTATCAAATCCACGTGCCAGAGATCTCTGCTGCCCTAGAGCTGCTGAAATTCTCATAATAACATTCCTGGATAAAACAGCAGAAGCAATTCCAAAGTCTGTAGTATGAGCCTTTAAGTTCAATCTCCCATGGTAAAATAGTAGCAATTTTGATGGACTTGGATCATCCTTATACCACTGACACAAGTAAAACCAGCTAGCATATGCAGCTGAATTATCTGTGGAGCCAACACCCTAAAGGTAGTTCAAAAGAATCTGCTGAATGACATGAACTCCACTTATTGGAGTACAAAGTCCATTGCTTTGCTCTTGCTTGGTGCAAAATGTTTTAAAATTTGAGCATAAGGAACTAGCTTTCCCTTCAAATCTTTCTCATAGTCTAGAGTGCAGCTAGGTACACAGCATCTTAAGACTTGAATGGCAAGAATCTGCAAAAATTCAGGATCTGACTGCAATGGAGGAGGAACATTCATCTCCACCCATTTCAAAATCTGCTCCATAGGTTCACCATGCTTAAGGAACTCACCTATTGGATTCTTAACTGGAATTAATGGATACAAACATTGTAACTTTTTCTTCTCAAGAAAAGCCTTAAATTCCCTATGCTTCATATCACGAGGCAGAAAATCTTCCAATTGTAATCCTGATGTTCTACATATATCTGTCATTGCAACTTCCCCATTTTCTCCTCTTACAAATTCCAAGAGACTAGTAATTACATCTAAAGCAAGACAAATTTTTGATAAATGCCCTGGTTCCAAACATCCTTCATTAATAATCCTTGCAGATTCAGCAAGAGAAAGAATTCCTGCTACAACAAGTTTACCAAGAATCACACCAAAGAATTCAGGTGCCCTGGGCGCATTGACAACAGTATCTTCCAAGGAAGATAATGAGATCTCCAGTCCTCTTAAGAGTTGCTCATGACTCAGCAAATTTGGCTTTTCATTGCACAGATATATAAGTAACTTTGCAAGCAAATCTCTTTCTTTATCATTCCTATCAAAGGAAACTGTAACCCACTGTGACACCATATCTGAGTGAAACCATGGGGCGTTGAGCTCATCCATACACAGAGCAGCTTCATCCATGTCTCTCACACTGTAGTATTCCTTTATTGCCATATCAGACTTCTCCTGCAGCTGTTTCTCATCGTTGACAGCCATCACAAAAAACCATAAACTTGAAACTCTTTCCCCTTAGAATGATCTGAAAATTGCAGCTACTCTAGATAAAGAATAGATGCATATGCACATAATGAATATAAATGACGGTGAGAAATATTTGACTGAATCAATTCATTTTGTGAAATCGTGGATCTGCCTGGCTTAAGTCCACCTCACAATCTTATATCCTCCTTATCTGTGTCAAAATCCAGCTCCAGGATGCCATCATCATTAAGCCAAAAGTTGTAAACAATAACTTTTGTTCCATGAGGACCAATGTCCTCAAACGGTTTCAAAAGCTCTGTTTCTGTAACATAGGGAGACCAACGCTTAATTGTGTTCATGATTTTTGTCCAAATATCTTCAGTACTGCGAACTAACATTCTTGGTGCTCCATGATCTGATGGAAGCTCAAAATCAACCATTGGAACAATGATGTCGTCCTTTCCAGTGTGGCAGATTGGAGTTGAAACCCAAAATAAATGTGGGCTGTTGAATACCACTGGCATGGGGTTTCTAAGCAATGGACGCTATCAAACATGAACATTTTCCAAATCTCTCAACAGCATTACTTACATTTTGAAATTCAGCCTGAAGCTGCCATCGCTTTAACTCCAATATATCAAGCGATTCATAGATCTTTACAAGGTCATCAGCATATGCAGCCACCAATTTCAATCCTGACACATAATTACCAAACTGAATATCCAGTGCCAACAGCGGTCCATCTTGAAACTGATAACACAACCTCCATTTACACAATTCAAAATCTGCTTCAACTTCCTCCCACAGTGAAATAGTTTCCTCAAGAATGTACACGAAAGTAGCCCAATACTCTGTGTTGAGGAGCTTCCACTTCTACATAAATTATTTTTTGTTAAGTGAAGCTCTTGGAGTACTGCAAGCCATATTCAAATCATCCACAGCTAGCCCATGCATATTAGCTAAAGTTGCCTCACCGGCTACCGGTACTCTATTCTGGAATCCTTGTCTTTGCAGTCGACCTTCTGAAACTTGTTCATATTTAGAGAAGCCTACGTCTATGGTAGATGCACCCTGATTGTCACAAGAAACATCATTTGTGTTCGACTTTGATGCGCTGATGGTTGGGCTGGTAGAATGTGTCGGAGAGCTCACAGAAGACATCTCGTCAAAAGAACTTTCAGGAGATAAGCTAGAATGAAATATAGAACTAGAATCATCTGTAAAATATGACATTGGATCAGGATTGGTATATAGATTAAGTGAACTGTCGTGAAATTCAAAGCCAACCTTCATTGCCCTCTCAGATACAGGCTTTGTGAACCTTTCAAATGAATAAGAGTTGCAACATGACAATTTTGCATGAGGAGACCCTGATGCAGATGAATTGGGTGCCGAAGTAGATTTTAGCACTGATACGGAAGTCATCTTGTGCAGTTGAAGGGGAGATTTTACGACCAGAAATCTTGCCCATGCTAGCTGGTAACACTTTTCCGAGTGTATCCTTCACACAATTAGAAACTAAAGAGATCTTTTGTGTGGATGTCTCAGAGGTAGAGGGCCCATTGCTTTATGCGCTGCTGCAGATGCTCAAAATCATTGCCTGATCTTTGTTCTGTCATGATCGACCGCATTTGGAGTAATGATGGCCACGATTCCTTCCATAAATCAAAATCACTTGTTCACATGATGAAAACTGACATAGCACGTAATAAAATCCTAAAATCACGTAACTAGTCATTCATCATTCCAGAACGTGCCAAAATTTTGCTTGAAAATCGGGAAAAAAGAAGGCTGCGATATTCTTGTAGCGCGCCCTTTGTAATTTTTCGCTCCAGCGCTACAAGAATATCTTTAGTGCTATTTTTTCGCTATTTTTCAGCTTTTTGACACTTTTTAGGAGGTTTAAAAAATTGCTTGAGTAATGATCTTGCCTTGGTATGCTCAAATTAATCATTTGTGAATCCATTCTTTGATATAATGACTTTTTTTTAAAAACCCATCAAAATGTAAAGGATCAAGAAATAAAACAAAAATATAAAAACCAAGTTCAAAGCTTACCTAACAACCAAAACTTTTCTTAAGGAAGCAAATAATCTAACTTAAAACAAAAAAGTTACTTCAAATAAACCAAAATTGAAGAAACAAATTACTGACTTAACAGACACTTTAATGTTTTTATCTCTATCAGCACCTAAAGAGTTGCATGAGGTTGATTGGAATGCAATTTATGAAACTTGGAAAAAAATGAAGTTGCGACGACCTCTTCCACTAGGATGAGTGAGCTGATGATGATACACTGTTTATAACAATATTGTAACTCTTAACTAGTTCCCTCGATGGTACCCTCTATAGGATAGGGCTTTGGTTTGAGCATGCTGGTAGTTGCAGTTTTTAAGTTCGATACACACATGGTGGAGAAAACACCACAAATTCTATGGAAGTGGTAATATTTTATATTTTTAGATTTCTTATCATTTTGTCTTTTTGGACAATCACAACTTCTCATAAGACATGAAATGTTTATGCTGTGTTTTTATAGCCATGATACCTTCAGTTCCTATGTATATATTGGTGTTGTGTTGGACTCGAATAGACGTTGGTTGCAACTATATATGTTTGGCCTGTTTGACTCGGATATTAACTGTGGATTTTTTTTTGCCTGTGGTTTTTGCTTATGGACGTGTTGGTTGTAATGTATATGTTTTGATACTACTGTATATTTCTTATACAACTGATATGTTTTGATACTACATCTGTTTTGATATTGTTGTATATGTTTTGATAATGCTGTGTCTTTCGATTGATGTATATTACTTATACAGCTGACCTTGTCGTCATGCTTCATATACTTTATCAATAAAGAGTATATAATTGTTATTTAGGAATAAAAAAGTATATAGTTGTTCTTTGGGAGAAAAAATTTCTGCAATAACACATGTACTGCATCTGTTTTGATATTGTTGTATATGTTTTGATAATGCTTGTTTCTCTATTGATGTATATTACTTATACAGCTGACCTTGTCGTCATGCTTAATATACTTTATCAATAAAGAGTATATATTTGTTATTTGGGAGAAAAAAAAGTATATAGCTGTTCTTTGGGAGAAAAAAAAATCTGCAATAACACATGTATTGAGGTTAGGCAAAGAATGTGTTTATTTGTTGAAATAATTATGAATCGACATGTTTAGTTCTATTTATTTTTCCATATACTTTTATTTGTTTTATTTATTTTTTCATATAGAGCATGCTGAATTTTTCTTGATGTATTTTTTCATTTTATTGATCTATATTACTTATACAGCTGACCTTGCCGTCATGC
>LPNX010824506.1:581229-621728 GCA_001517045.1 Pseudotsuga menziesii | reverse complement strand
ATAAAAATATATGAAACAATGTACCTTGAGAGAGAGAAAATGTTAAAGTCCTTGGTCTTGTTGGTCCTATGGGTAAAAGGGGTTGTTTGTCCACCTTTATCCTACACCTTGGTCTTGTGGGTAATTGGGTNTAATTAGGGAAGAGTGGGACCCTAGAAGATACCCTAGGGCCCCCAATAGTCTCCCGGGGTTATTGGTCTGGGACCAAGCAGGTTGATTCCATGGCAAAGTCCCTGACATATGGTTAGGGCCCCTATATGTCATTAGGGTATTCTGGTANTGGCACCTTTGGTTTACTTTTGTTCCTTTATCTTTTACTTGGTCCTCGCATCCTTTTTATGTGTACCTTTGGTGTGATGACTTTTATTTTATGGTTTTTTTTGTTGGACCATTGGTACCCTATCTTAATTCAACTTAACTTTATTTTATGTTTTATTGGTAACCACCCTAAAAGCTAGGGCTGAAGGAGGACCCTTCTAGATTTTCTTTCAAGTTATAAAAGCAAGTCTTATCCTTCCTTGTAATAATATAAGTTAGATATTAGCTTTATGTCAAGAAGTATGCTGCTAAGGTTTCACTGCTTCATTCCTCGGTTTTTTCAGATTCAAGTTTAAGGTTGTCCCTTCTTGCTGAACTGTGACATTTTGTAGCTGACATGTGAATCTGTCCCGTGATTGTTTTGGGTTGACTCAAAGTTCTTTTTTAAGCAGTTGTTAATATGACATGTGAGCTTCTCTTGGACTATAGCATGGGCCTCATTGTTTTAGGATTGCTAAGTCTGTTTGTGAGCAACCTTCATTAGCTGAGTCGTGGTCGTATCCTCTCTGCTGCTGGCCGTGAAGTGTCTTCCTTGCTGACCCGTGATTCTATCCTCTTTGCTACTGGTCATGAAGTGTCTTCCCTATTGGGCGTGATTTTATCCTCTCTGTTGTTGGTTGTGAAGTGTCTTCCTTGTTGGGCGTGAGTGTATCCTTTCTGTTGTTGTTGTGAAGTGTCTCTCTTGAGCATGACTGTGTGTCACTGCTGGGTATGACTATGTTTCATGCCTTCTTAAGAACTGTTGCTAAAGCCTGATTAAATGATTGAATTTTCTCTTCATGTTGATTAAGAATCTGAGATCTATATCCTTAGTGCTATAACCCTCTTAAGCTCTCTCTCAAGGTACGTCATTTGTTCATCTAGGTGACTTGTCCCTTCGGTGACAAGATTAGAACCTAAAATTATCTGAGGATAAGGCCGATCCAAAACAATTCTAGATTAGTATTGTTACTATTGTTTAATGTTGCCATTTCATGTACTTTATTATTGTTTTTATCAGTTATAATATTGTTACTATACATGGAATTTAAATCATCTCAATGACCAACTTTAACGCAGTGACTAGTGGAGTGTTAAAGTTGAGAAAGATGCAAATTATGTTTGGATTTATTGCAACAGTATTATTTTGAATCTAAATTTGTTTAATTTTGTTTATGCATTAAAGTATAGTTTTTATGTTAAAACCTAATATAACCCTAAACTTCAACACATATAAGTTTCATGGGTCAGTTTCAAGTAACATATCCTCATTATAATAATCATTCTTGTATGCTTGTACAATGGAAATTTACATCACACACTGCACAATAGTGGTAGAATATTCCTATTACTTGGAATACAACAGTGGTAGAATATACCTATTACTTGGAATATAACTACTCCGGATGCCCAATATTAGTTGAATAGAAAATGAGCAGGTCATCATATTAACTCATTTCCTTCAGGAGGCTTGCAAGTTTGGAATCCATGGGTGCACCCATCAACATATTCACAGGATATTTGGAATCCATTGAATTGTAATAAAGGTATGAATTTGGTCACTTTGTCATTTGGATTTTGTTATAGCATATGGCATATCTTTTTGCACACTATTGTTTTCAAATTAATATGACATTTTTTTTTCTTTCAGGTTAATGGCATCTGTAGTCCAAATGTAAATAAGGTGGTTAATGTATGCCCAATTATTACTATGTTCATCGAGTTGACAATAGATGTAATTGAAGACAGAAATATCAGGGCATAAAAACCATTGAGTTGTGGAGTGGTTGTTTAACAAGCTCAATTATATGCAAACATATGGTGATCTAGCTCTCGATATGTCCTTTTTCTTTGATTTTTTTTCAAGGTAAGTTTTTGGTTCTATGTACATATGTATCTAAAACAATGTCTTCTAGGTTTTAGTTTCAATTTTCAACATATTCACAAGTAGGTTTTGGTTTGAATTTTCATCATATTCACGAGCAGTTTGACATCTATTAAATTCTAATAAAGCTATGAACTATAGCACTTTATCAATTGGAATTTATTTATAGAAAATGAGCAAGTCATCATGTCCACTCATTTCCTTAAGGAGGCTTGCAAGTTTGGTTTCACCCATCAACATATTCACAAGAATTTTGGAATCCATTAAATTGTAATAAACGTATGAAATGGATCACTTTGTCATTCGGATTTTGTTATAGCATATGACATTTCTTTTTGCACACTATTGTTTTAGATTAATAAGACAATTTCTTATTTTTTCAGGTTAATGGCATCCTCAGTCCAAATGTAAATAAGGTGGTTACTGTATGTCCAATTATTACTATGTTCATCGAGTTGACAATAGATGTAATTGAAGACAGAAAGATCGGTGCAGAAAAGCCATTGAGTTGTGGAGTGGTTGTTTAACAAGCTCAATTATGTGCAAACATATGGTGATCAATGTAAGTTTTTTGTTCTACTTACATATTTAAAACAATGTCTTCCAGGTTTTGGTTTTGTGAAGATGAAAAAGGTCTTGAACCTTCCATAAATCATGAGAGGCATTCCATCTGTAGTGAAAATGAAACTTAAAACTAAAATCATAGATTTTACCCATAAAGATACTTTTATTGTACAAGTTTTAAGTTGTTTGTCATTATTTGTTAATTCAAGTTCAGTTACATATAAAGCAATTGAGATCTTTGTATATATTTTTTTCTATTTTTGATATTCATTTACATTGTATATAATGAAATTTTTATATATTATCACATTTTCAAATGAAAAGAATGAATTATTTTTACACTTTAACATTGAAGGGTTTAATCTTTGAGAACCCTTCAAAGTGAAATGGGACCCTGCCCTTCAAATTTGATCCCTGGTCCTTAGTTGATTGTGAAGTGTCGGGATCGAAATGTGGGAAATCCAAACCCTCTGAAGAATCCCAATCTAAATCCATACCAGAATATCTAAATGGTTTATGATGAGTCAAGGGAACCAAATATTGTTGTCGTGACAAGGGGAGGTGTTGCGACTAGAGTAGACCAAGATGCATAGCATGAAAAACCGTAGGTGCAACCAGCATTACAAATGAAAGTTTCATTCGGTGTTCAAAGAGAAAAGTAGTATTCTTAGACGCACGACCAGAATTCGTCGACAAGAATAAAGCGTCAATGTTTGCTCCTACAGTACCAAGAATACCAATAATGGAGATGCTTGAAAGGATCGATCATCTATTTCGAACGAAACTGATAGGAAAGGTTAGTAAGCTTAAATATTTTTTAAAGTTTCTTATCGCTAATACAAAATAAAGATGATGTCATAGAATTGGAAGCTCTAAAAGAAGAACCTCGAGAAGACATGCGACCATAAAGAAGAGTAAACCATATGAGAAAAATATTAAAGATCGGTCGCGAGTTAAGAATGACTGCCTAGATAGGAGATTACGAAATGGACTACATTATCCTCGACTTGGGCTATGATATTAACATTCTAACAAGACAAACATGGGAAAGTATGGGGAAACCACAATTGGAGTGGTCTCTTATTCATCTCAGATTAGCAAATCAGTCCAAAGTCCTACCTATTAGTCGACTGACTTAGGTTCCTATCGAGGTAGAAGGCCTAAGAATGTAATCGACATTGTTAATGACACAAACTCGTATCATGCACTTTTGGTGATTGACTAAGCGATCGATAATCATATGATCATGAATTTTAAGAAATGAATCTTATCTTTTGAATATTCAGAGCTAAGGGTGGTCGCACCAATTGATCTTCTAGAAGGTCAAAGATACCTCGAGCCAGTAAATAGTGAAGGACAAGGAGACTATCTCGACCATATTTATAGCATCACGTCTTCAAGGGACAATTATGTAAATCCAAGAGTTGATGAAAACCTTAGTTGGAGAAGTATTAGCTCCTGTACATCATATTCTGGAGAAGCATTGGAAAAATGGCAGAATGGGATGCATGAAGTATCCATGAGAAAGTGCACAAGAATTACACGGTCTGTACAATGGGTAGGAATTGAGGCAAGTGATCTACCTACCTATAAAGGTTTACCTAACCTTGCATCTTTTCTGATAGAGTTCGGAGAAAAAGTCAGAGACTCATCTGCGCTTGTCCGCCCTGGACTTTGTGTTGAAAGCTACACCCTGCAGATGGTGGGTCACACATAAAGAATCTATCTCGGAATGGACACAATGTCAAAGATTGATGGAGATAAGATTCAGAGAATAGATAAGTTATATTGGTCAAAAGTATATAGGATTGACTAATCCTGTTGACCATATTGAGTATTGTCGAGCGACATGGGAGGCATGTCCGCGATAGGAAAGGGTTCATCAGTTCATACTCACATTGGACATGATACCAATGAACAGGTATACATCACTTAAATTTAGATGAGGAACTATTGAATGGGATGAATTAGCCATTAGATCCATACACACATTTGAATTTGTTGATGATCATATGATGATTGACGCTGCATTTCAAGTAATCAAGGCAAAGATATTTGAAGATATCCATGTCACAATGACAAACATAAATCAACGCAACATAACAATCCAACACTGGATGGAGTGTTATAATGTGATAGGAGAACCTGATTATGATGACCCACTCAATGTAAATGTACCTGAGTATGAAGGTACATGTGTAGTGGAAGGATTTTTTATTTCTAGCGACCAATTTTTGAATCCATTAAAAATCAAGAAAGTAAATATTGGCTCCTCGGAGAATCCAAAATTTGCCAATATTGGAGATTATTCAGATGACAAGACTATTCGGAACATCACATATCTATTGCATGAGTTTCAAGACTTATTCCCTACGAAATTCTCATAGATGAAAGGGATTGTCGAATACTTTAGAGAAATCAAGATACCTTTAAATCTCAACGCAAAACCTATCAAGCAGTGACCATACTGATTGAATTCGTGGTATAAAGAAAAATTCAAGGTAGAGTTGGAATTAATGTTGAATGCACGTATCATAGAACCTATAGAAGAATAAAAGTGAATCAATTCGATAGTAGTGCAAGATAAAAATACTACTGGTGAAGTGTGGATTTGCATCGACCTAAGAAAATTGAACGATTCTTGTTTACATCACCCATTTTTTACTCCATTTGAAAATGAGGTACTAGAGAATTTCGGGGGTCAACAAATTTCTCATTCAATGATGGGGTCCCTGGATACCATCATATTATAATCGCAAAGGAAGACCGACACAAAAAAACATTTTCAACAAATTGGGGTTGTTTCCAATACATGGTAATGCTCTTTGGACTCAAGAATGCTCCTGTTATTTTTTCCAAGATGGTAGTGGATTCCTTTAAATATTTTATCCATAAATTTCTTGAGGTCTACTTCGATGATTGGACAGTATTTGGGCTCATTAAGGATCATATTGAGAGCCTCGGGATGATGTCGAAACATTGTCTCCAATATCAAATTTTACTGAGCTTAAACAAATGTATCTTTTGTGCCCCGTTTGGAATTTTATTGGGACATGTAGTTTGTCGTGATGTAATCTTGGTCGACCTTGCCAAAATTGTGATTATCGTCGACCTACCACCACCTGCCACAATGAACCAACTGAGAGAAACATTGGGACATACATGATACTACCAAAAAATTATTAAAGGCTCTGTGGAGGTAACTTCTCTAATGGAGAAGTTATTGAAGAAAGATGTTAAGTTATAGTGGATGAAAATTTTCCAAGAGATCCTGAACACTTTAAAGAAAAAGATGGTTATAGCGCCCATACTTGTATTTCTAGAAAATTTTCCAATAGATCTTGAATGCTTTAAAGAAAAAGATGGTTATAGCGCCCATAATTGGATTTCTAAACTGGAAAAAGGAATTTCATGTACAATTCGATGTGTCGTCTATCGCGCTCAACGTCGTACTTGCACAACCTGGCGAAGGGTCGATTGATCATCTTGTTTCCTTTGCTAGAAGAAAATTATCAACAACAAAGAAGAACTATACCACAACGAAAAAAGAATAAATAGATATGGTATTTGCTCTCCATAAATTCAAACATTATTTGTTGGGTGGACACTTCAAAATGTACACAAATCATTCAACCTTAATGCCTAGTGAATAAGCTAGTGTTGGGGGGGAATATGTTTCGATGGATTCTCCTTTTTCAGGAATTTCAATTTGAATTCATTGTTAAACTGGGTTGACTGAATTCATGACGAAACCATCTATTGAGGATCAATAGTGGCAGCAAACCTGGTAACAAGGACTCTACTAAGCAGTCTGAAACGTATGTTGAGTACTTGAAAATTGACATAGGTATCCATACCAAAACATTAAAGATGAACCTGGTAACCTTGGCGATAGTCTCTCTGATATGTAACTATTTGCGATTAAAATGTTTGACGATCATTACAGAGACATCATACATTTTTTTAGTATGGGCTATGCACCATGTGAATTTACTACTGCACAGAAGAAACAATCGGTTGTGCAAGATGCAGACTTCCAGTTGATCATTGGAAAGTTATATAAAATGGGTCATGATGAGATTATTTGGCATTATGTCTTGGAACACTAGCGACCGATGATACTAAATGAAGCATATGTTGGTGTTGTAGGATGCCATTTTGATTGAAAAACTATAGTGCAAAAGATATTGCAAGTAGGGTTGTGGTGGCCCGCCATGCATGCGAATTCCCAAGAATACTGTCGTAGTTGTGATGTCTGTCAAAGGACTAGAAAGTCGCCGTGGCGAGATGAAATGTCATTAGTACCCCAAATAACTTTGCAAGAATTTGATAAATGGGTCGTTAATTTTGTGGGGCCTATTAGTCCAACAAGGAAGCGCACAAGTGCAATATATATAATTATTGTGGCTGACTACCTAACCAAATGAGTCGAAGCAGCACCAATAAAAGATTGTACTGCCACAACCGTTGCTAATTTTTTCTTTGAAAATGTTGTGACTAGATTTGGATGCCCAAAAATTTTGATTGAGGAACTGATGGAAGAATTCGAGATCCAGCATAAAAAGACAACGCCATATCACCCTCAAGAGATTGGTGTTGTCGAAGCATTTAACAAAATCTTGGAGAATGCATTGACAAAGATTTGCAATGTCCAAAGAGATGACTGGGATCATAAAATTTTTGTTGTACTATGGGAATATTGCACAACCTGTAATAAGTTGACAGGTCACACTCCATTTCGCTTAGTGTATGGACAAGAAGTTGTGATGCCAATGGAATCCATTGTACCCATCATAAGGATTGTTGCGATCACAAAGATGATAGATGTTGGTGCTGTTAAGGAAAGATTGCCACAACTCATACAATTAGAAGAAGATTGTTTTGTTGCAGGATATCATCAAATCATTGAGAAAGAACAATATAAAGTATGGCATGATTGTCACATCAAGAAGAAGTAATTTCAGGTTGAAGGACTTGTTTGTTAGGATATTTAGACACTTAGGAGTTAATTAAGATCAACTTGTGTAATATATCCGTTAGGTAAAAGTGTGTTTATTTAGTATGCATTAGTATTCATTTGTAAATATTATAATTTGACGGTCACGATATGTTCTAGACATAGAGTAATCCAACGGTTCAACTTCTCTTAGATCTTACCTACTATTGATCCGTGGCTTGACACCTGATTGGTCTATGATCTCTATCTAAAGAGCATGGAGGGTCCTTGGCTAGTTGATCGATTATGAGAAGCTCATATGTAACTTGTTTTCTTTTGCATAATAAATTGCTCCAAGTAGATATTTGGTTGGGGTCGTGGACTGTTTCCCTCTCGAGGGTTTTAACCACATGACAAACGTTGGTGTGTTGATCTGTGATCTATTTGTGTGAAGCATTTACTGAAGGTGTTTGGTATTTTGGGAGTACCTTGTGTACCCGAACATGGTATCAGAGCTTTTATGACGAGCCGCTTTCGGTTTTGATCAAGATCTAGAACCGGTGTTGCCAAAACTTTGAAAGGGTTTCTGGTTCTAGATTTTCTATGCATTTGTCACCTATGGGAGCTATTCCATTGCATCTGGAGCGTTGTTTCCATCTGAAAACAGTCTTCGTTTCACCGAAAACCATTTCTGGTTGCTCCCGAAACACCCATTTCGGCAAATCTGAAGGTATAATGTTACAGTGATGGATTTGTTTTTTTTAAATGTCTCATATTTTATCAGTTTGTTATTAGATCTTTTTTGTTTTAGTCTCGGATTGTTGCCTTCCCTGACTATGTATACTCTTAGTCGTGCACCTTGCGCGATCGCGGCGAATCAGAAACAGTAACGAAAAGTTTTTTTTTCTTGTCTTCTCGGCTACGTATGCTCTTTGCCGTGCACCTTGCGTGATCGCAGTGAATCAGAAACAGTAAGGGAAAGTTTTTTTTTTTCTTGTCTTCTCGGCTACGTATGCTCTTTGTTTTGCACCTTGTGTGATCACGGCAAATCAGAAATAGCGAGAAAACTTGAAAACATAGACTTTCCGAGTAAGCTAACCAAGATCTAACCCCATTGTGTGGAAAAAGTTTTTTTTGTTTTTGTTTTTCATTTTATTTGTGATTTACAGGAAAATAAAGCAAGCACGGAGAACGAGAGAGAAGAGTAAAAAAAATAAAAAACCCTTCCTCTTTCCATTATTTTACGTACATTTTAAACTTAGCTCACTTGGTCCAAAGTTGCTTTATTACTTCATAGGTCTTGAGTTCAAGTCTTATTAAGCTACTTTTTAGTGCATGCAATTTCTATTTTCAAGTTATTTTATTGTAAAAGTGCATCTCATGTAAATAAAATAAAATAAAAGTGAGTCACTTAAGTCTTTTAATTTATTGTCGCACTATTTAAAAGTCACATTATTGTAAAAGTGAACATCACTTATTCTACAAAAGTGATTCACTTCAAAGCAACTTTATTGTAAAAGTGATTGTCAAAGGTTGATCTTGGGAAGAGGGGGCTTCTTTTTTTAGTTGGTCAAGTTAATATCTGCCACGTCACTATTGGGGACATCTTCAACATTTTCTTTGATCAAGCATAACTTCATCATCCAGAATCAGTCTTAAGTGTCGTTTTTTTAAAACCGCATATTTTTTTGAGCTCTTTGTATCCAGATAGTTATCTTCTGTTCTTTCAGCCATTATTTTATAGTATGGCCGCCCCTTGTGATATTATACTTACAAGTTCTAACTATTTCTCATGGAAATTTCATATGGAGGATGTTCTGTGAAGTAGGGGACTTTTCAGGATAACCTAAGGGAAAGAAACAGAACCCACTGATGATGATAAGAAAATTAAATGAAAACATAGATGTGATGAAGCTCATGGATTGATTGAGATGTCAATCTCTACTGATTTGTGATTCCACATATCTGGAATTAATGAAACTAATCTCGCTTGGGAAAAGTTGGAATCTGTGTTTTGTAAACACAATGAAATTCGGGGTCATCAACTTGAAAATGAGTTGCTTTCCTTGAATCCAAATGATTTTTCATGCATTCAAGACTATTTATCTAAGTATAAAACTCTTGGACTAATATGTGCAGAATACAAGATTAAAAAAGAAGACAAACAATGTATTTATCATATTCTTTCAAAACTTGGACCTGCATATTCTATTTTTGTATCTACATTCTACTTCATGAAAGAATCCTTGACTGTAGCTAGCTATCAAGAGCCTAACCTTGAATCCTTTTGTGATTCCTTAATTAGAGAGCAAGATAAGCTCATTCATCTTGAAATAATTAACTATACAGATACATCTGGGAAAGCCTTATTGTCCCAACAGAAAGAAAAGTCCAAGCCTCTCAAGAAACAGAATTTTCGTAATAATAATCCAAACAACAAGGGTCCCAAACCCTCTTAGTCAGCTCCTTCTTTAAAAAATGACAAAAAATGACAAGGGATCTAAGCAAAAAAGAAAGAAAACTAAGCATCATTGCATTTTTTGTGGGAAAGATAATCATGATGAATCTATAAGTGTTTTAAGAAGATGACAGCCTTGGAAAAAGCACCACATCAGCCTAGATTCATTTTCAAAATCTACCTCTCATGGACATGCACTTTGTGCTTCTGGTTACTCTTATACTGCATCTTCTTCTTCTACTTCAATTGAATGGCTCATTGATTCTGGAGTACCTTATCATATGGCTAAGGATAAAGCCATCTTTTCTACTATACATGAATGTAACACCAAACAAATATTTGTTGGTGATAATAGATCTCTAAGTGTTATAGGATCTGGAATAGTTCCAGTAGAAAATGGTCATTTCAGTGACGTACTATGTGTTCTGAAAATTTCCTGCAATTTGTTATCATTCTATCAAATTACTCATTCAGGTTAAGGTAAAGCTGTGACGTTTACACCTCACCAAGTTGTAATCAAGGATTTTAAAAATCCTCAAAATATCCTTGCTACTGGAACTGATGATGATATTACCAGGTTGTACAAATTTAACAACTTTGGGTCATCACCTTTTCCTTCAGTTTTTGTTGCTCATTGTGATAACTTGAGCAAAATTTGACATGAGCGATTAGGTCACTTAAATTACCGCTCATTGCAACAACTATGTAAAGACAATATGGTGATTGGTCTTCCACTAGTATCTTGCAAGGATGGTGTTTGTTCCGGTTGTGTACTTGGAAAACATCATCGGGACAGTTTTGACAAACATGCCTCTTAGCACGCCTCGGCTCCCTTGGAGCTTGTGCATAGTGACTTGTGTGGCCCTCTTCCATATACTTCCTTTTCTAGTTTCAAATATTTCTTAACCTTCATTGATGACTACTCCAGACACACTTGGGTTTACTTCCTAAACCTAAGAGCAAAGTATTTAACATGTTCTTGGCCTACAAGGCCCTTGTTGAAAAACAATCTGGTCATCAAATTATTAAGTTAAGATCTGACAATGAAGGAGAATATGTTAACAACAAGTTCACTACTTTTTGCATTGAACAAGGAATCCAACAATAGCACACTGTTCCATATACACCACAACAAAATAGTTAAGCTGAACGGAAGAACCGCACTTTAAAAGAAATGGCTAATTGTATGATCCAATCTAAAGGACTAAGTCTTCAATATTGGGCTGAGGCCATAAATTGTGCAAATTACATAGTTAATCGCACACCCACTAAAGTTTTACATGGTATAACACCGGAAGAAGCATGGAGTAAAATTAAACCAGATGTAAGTCACTTTGGTGTGTTTGGTTGTGAAGCATGGGCTCACATTCTGGATGAAAAACGGAAAGCATTACAGCCTAAAAGTGAAAAGTGCATATTTGTTGGATATTCTGAAGATGTAAAAGGTTATAGACTTCTTCAGCCACATTCTCATGATATAATCATTAGAAGAGATGTTAAATTTGATGAAAATCTCTTGGCCTGCGAGCCTAAATTGGCGGGTGTGCCATCTTTGGCCTACGAGCCTAATTCGATGATTATGCCTTCTTCTTCTTCTTCTTCTAGCTTCCTTGACAGGTTTCCAACTCCATTTTCTGATGATTACAGTGAGGATGAAAATCCACCTCCGCCTGCTCATGTTCCTCCAATTGCACAAGCACCAATACTTCCTCGATGGGTCCGTTCAACATGTGAAGCAGCTGGTGATCTTGACGGTGATCCTAGAGATCAACGTCGAACACATTCTTAGTTTCAGCAAGCCTCTTCTCTTTTGGCTCAAGTTTCCGAGACTCATGACCCAGAAACTTTTGCAGAAGCTTCAGGAAATCCAGATTGGGATGCAGCTATGGATGAAGAATATCGTTCCTTAATGGCGAACGATACTTGCGATCTTGTTCCTCTTCCAAAAAGAAGAAAACTTGTCAAATGTAAATGGGTCTACAGAACTAAGTATGCATCAGATGGAAGTATTGAAACACTTAAGGCAAGGTTAGTTGCCAAAGGTTTTTCCCAAGTTGAAGGGATTGACTACAATGAAACCTTTGCCCCTGTAGCAAAAATGAACTCCATCCGCCTTGTTATTTCCCTTGCAGCCTTACATAACTGGGAAGTCCATTAAATGGATGTCAAGTCTGCCTTCTTACATGGTGATTTACATGAGGAAATTTTCATGGAACAACCTCTTGGATATATTCAGAATAACTATAGCCTTGTTTGTCTCCTTAAGAAATCCTTATATGGCGTTAAGCAAGCTCCTAGAGCTTGGTATGCCAAAATGGATAGCTTTCTCCTTGACACTGGTTTTTCTAGATGCCATTATGACCCCAATGTCTATACCAAGAAAGTAGGAAACCATCTCATCATACTTGTTCTTTATGTTGATGATCTTATCCTTACTGGTAGTGACCCTAAACTTATAACCCATGTGAAATCCAGTCTTAAGCAAAATTTTGAAATGTCAGACTTAGGACATTTGCATTATTTTCCTGGTCTCCAAGTCTTGCAAACCAAAGAAGGAATATTTCTTTCCCAATCTAAGTATGCGTGTGACCTTCTTCGTCACTTCCACATGGAAGATTGTAAACCAACCCCTTCTCCCTTCCAGTCTAGAGTCAAACTTTCTGCCACTTGTACTTCCCCTGAAGTAGATGCCACCTTGTATCGTCAGCTTGTTGGTAGTCTTTTATACTTGACTCATTCTCATCCTGACCTTTCCTTTGTCGTTGGTCGTGTTGCCCGTTATATGCAAACTCCTCATGAAAGTCACTGGAAAGCAGCAAAAAGAATACTTCAATATATTCGAGGTACAATTCAGTTTGGGATTTATTACAGTACAGGGGGGAAACATTTGTTGGTTGGTTTCACTGATTCAGATTGGGCCGGCGATCCTGATGATCGAAATTCTACTGCAGGTATGTTTTCAGTCTGGGATCTGGACCTGTCACTTGGGCTTGTAAGAAACAACAAGCTCTTGCTCTTTCTTCAACAGAAGCAGAATATCGAGCCGCAGTTAATGCCAGGCAAGAAGCTTTATGGATTCTACAGATCCTTTCAGAGTTTGGATTCGAGCAGCAGCAGCCTACTCCACTTTGGTGCGACAATCAAAGTGCCATCAGGCTTGCCAAAGATCCAGTTCTACATCAGCACAGCAAACATATTGAGCTACACATGCACTTCATCAGAAATCTTGTTCATGATCGTGTTATTGAAGTGCTCTATTGCCCCACAGATGATCAAGTTGCAGACATCTTCACCAAGTCTCTTACAGAAGCGAATTTTTCTAAACTTTGGTCTATGTTAGGAGTTTAGGAATGTGTCCTTAAGGGGGGGATAGGCTCTAATTCCTCCTTCCTTCTCCTAATAGTGTCACTTTTGTAAATCATTCAATCCTATCCCAAGTTGTTCTTAAGGGGGGATGTTAGGATATTTAGACACTTAGGAGTTAGTTAAGATCAACTTGTGTAATATATCTGTTAGGTAAAAGTGTGTCTCTTTAGTATGCATTTGTAAAAATTATAATCTGATGGTCATGATATGTTCTAGACATAGAGTGATTCGACGGTTCAACTTATCTTAGATCATACCTACCATTGATCCGTGGCTTTTAACACCCGATTGGTCTATGATCTCTATTTAAAGAACATAGAGGGTCCTTGGCTAGTTGATCGATTATGAGAAGCTCATATGTAATTTTCTTTCTTTTGCATAATAAATTGCTCCAAGTAGCTATTTGGCTGGGGCCGTGGACTATTTCCCTCTCGAGGGTTTTAACCACGTGACAAACATCAGTGTGTTGATCTGTGATCTATTTGTGTGAAGCGGTTATTGAAGGTGTTCGGTCTTTTCGGACTACCCTGTGTACTCTATGATAGAAAAGTTTTAAAGCATCTGGGAAATCTAAAAACACATTGGCTAGGATTGTATATTGTAACACATATCACTAACGAAGGTGCAATGCAATTGCAAAAGTTAGATGGAACACCTATCAAAGCAATGGTAAACAGAATTCGGTTAAAGACTTATGAGGATATCCATGACTTGGTTGACTAAAAAGAAAAGAAAAAGAAAGAGAGAGAGAGAGAGAGAGAGAGAGAGAGAGAGAAAAGAGAAAAAGAAGACAGAAAAAGAGAAAAACAAAAGAGAAAAGAAAGAAAACAAAAACAAAACCCTCTGAAATTTTTTGTCTTGATCGCAAGAAATGAGTTGTCGCAAGAAGAAACAAAAAGCGTCACAAACTACTAGTATATCATAGAGAGCGTAAAATTGTCATAGAATCTTTGTCTATCGCAAGAGGAGGAATGATGGCAAAGACAATCTGTCTGTTGTATTGAAGGAAATCTGGAGAAGTTGGAATACAGTTCACAAAAGGAGAGTTATTATCGCAAGTTAAAATCAAGTCACATAAATGACAGTTGGTCGTACTTAAATCCAAGGTTCAAGAGATTTCGGCGGCGTGCTTTTTGGTCACTTCCATATTTATTACACAATAACTACCACTGGTGTGACAAGAGAGTGGCAATATGCATAGAAGTTTCCTAATAATTATTCAGACGATCAACCCATGTGACGGAAAGGACAACTACCTTTCCATGAATTGTTCACACCTGTGAAGGACTGACTGATTGAAGGGATAGGAATTATCACCATTCATGCCCAAGTTTCAGTTCATTCTGCTGCATTTGAGAGAGAGTATTCCATTTCCATTTGCAACTACAAGAGTCAAAGTAAGTTTTCCACAAAGAATGGTTATTTTGTCTTCCAGTACAAGCACAGTTGCAAAATTTGGTGTCACGACCGCATCATCCACACCCATTATGGAAGACACTGTCAGATATGTTCCACTGCATGTCATGGCTACAGAAGAAGCTGAAGAAGTTCCATTCATCCCTCTAGTAAGGTTGAGACCAGAACCACCTAGTCCTTCAATGTGGAAGCGCTTTGGTAACCGCAAGAAGAAAGTACCAGCAACACCACTACTAGGAGACAAAGAAAAAGTGGTTGAAATTAGGTTTCTAGATGATATCCCGCCAAAACCACCTGATGCACCCAATAGAAGAATCACCAAAATGAAAAATTATCCATTGGTAAAAGCAGTCGTTCTGGAAACAAGTTCTGGTAATGGTAAATAACAATGAGTTCCTGCGACGTCACCTTCAACTTAACAAGAAGCTTAAGATATATTTGGTGATGTTGATGAACTTTTCTCTTATCAGTCCTAAAATTCTAAGCTAGTAACCTTTTAATACTTAAAGAAATAAGGAAGACAATAACAAAAGTTGTGAAAAATATAGAAGAGGCGGAGGCACTATGTGCCAAGGCATTCGAACAAGTTTCTCAAACATGGGAGGCATTGATTGATGATGCAGAGTTAGAGAAATTCATAAATCAGTTGCACACTACTGAGACATCGGTGAATCAAGTGAAGAATGAGATGAAGAAACTACACTTGCAAGAGAAAATGGCTAAGGCTGTCGAGATGAAGAAACTTCAACAACAAGTTGCAGTGCTGCAAACTCAACATCAGCAGAGGAATGACAGAGTCATGGAATTGCAAGCCGAGGAAGAAAGAGTTAGAGGAATTATTAAGCCTATACATCAAAAACTGCACTAAGCAGCAAAGTCCGTAAGACTTACAGCATTGAAACACATCAGTTCCGACCTTGTGGAGAATTCGCAGGAGACAGAAGAAGATGTGCGATGGGAAACATAGCACATAGTGAAAATATTCCAAGATTTTCAAAGTAAAGTCGTCACGACCGAAGGGTCGGATTAGAGTGGCTCAAGACAAGCCAGGGGTGAGTGTTAGGGGCCTCTTGGCCCTATGAAAAGATAGGAAGAATCAAGTCAAAATACTACTCAAAAAGATGAAGAGTCAGGTTGCATGAAGAAGGAAGTTGTGACAAAGGAAGAGCTATAACAAAAGAAGAAACTGTAAGGGAAGTTGCGACAGAAGCAACCGCGAGGGAAGACTTTTTTTACAGAAGGGGAGATGCGACGAGATCACTCTCGATGGAAGGAACCACAATAGAAGATGTGCAACGGTTGAAAATGATAGCTCAGGATATCATGGGTAAGATGTTAGTTAGGATAACACATGATTTAGGGAATAAATCATCTTTGTATTTTAGGTCTATAGACCCTACTGACAGTTATAACCCGAAATGAACGAGAATAGGAATGACAACATTTCAGGTAACTGAATGAATTCAGTTAATTACAACATGTAAGAGTATATAAAAGGAAGAACCCAAGTTGTGTCTGGGTTGGTTGGTCAGTATCTTTGTTGCTTTCTTCCTTATAGTTAAAAACTTAGATAGATGTGCTCTTGGTTGGCCTGAGTTAGTCGTGGTTGTCTATTGTATGTCTGTATATTTGTAGAGTTGTAGAGAAGAGAGAGTCGATCCAGGCTATGTGGGGATTGACAGTAGGGTGAAGGAGAGAAAAATGCAGAGACTAGAGAGCATGAGAGGAGACAGAAGTATATATAGATTGTAGAAGAAGATATAAAACATATACTGCAATCTAAGTGCACAAACGAAAGGTGCCATATATTTCTCATGCCAGACGAAGAGTGCCTCGGTGGTTTTTATTGGATGGGTTTCCATGTTAAATGTTTTCTATGTGTGTATTTGATGAATGTGCTTATGTCAAATGAATGTATATTGTAAATAACTATATGTGTATTTTCCTATGGAAGAGTCCTTATGTGCATCTATAGCATTGTTTTTAGTTGGAATCGCTAATAAGGAAGTATATTAATTGTTATAATCTATGTCGACGGACAAGTAGAGTCACATATTGAATGCATACAATAACAATAAGTAATATAACCATCAAATTCAATCGAGAAAGATAATAGGGTGACAAGGACGCAAAAATCCCCACACAAGCACAGAAACCTACTTCTGGCAGTTACTCGTAAGAGATATCTCGGGTGAGAATGCATCTGCGTCGCAGATGCTGTCGACTGAGCTCTGCTATGTCGAGCCGATATCTTAGGCTTTGTTGATGGAAAAACAAAGGTATGAACCTAGTTCAAAGGGAGAAATGCCAACAAAGTTACTACAGAGATTTAACATGCAGGAAAGTAAGTTATTCAAGTTCCCCATTCATGTAGGTGTAAAGTTATTTGTAGATCAGTGTTCCAAGACACATGAAGAGGAAGAAGATATGTCATGAGATCCATATGCCAGTGCAGTCGGTAGTTTTATTTATGCAATGGTCTATACTAGACCTGACATTGTTCATGTAGTGGGAGTTTTGAGAAAATATATGTCAAAGCCACGGAAAGAGCATTGATCAGCAGTAAAGAGGGTATTCAAATACTTGTGTGGCAGCACAGATTATGCAATCTGCTACCAAGGAATACCTGGACTAGACAAAGTAATAGATGTACATGGATTTGTTGATGCAGACTAGGATGGAGATATTAATCGTAGAATATCTAAAACTGGGTATGTATTTAACCTATTTGGAGCAGTTATCGGTTGGATGAGGAAGAGACAGGTTGTATTTGCACTCTTAACTATAGAAGCTGAATACATGGAAACCACACATGCTAACAAATAAACAATATGGTTGTAAAAACTGTGTTCAAGTGTTGGGTTTTTACAGAAATATGTAAGATAGAAGTAAAGTTAGATTGCAATATCCAAAGTGCAGTATTCCTGGAAAGGAACCCTACTTATCATGCTAAGACAAAGCATATTGACGTGTAGTATCACTTTGTGAGAGATATGGTTGAAGACAAGAAGGTGTTGTTGGAAAAAGTTGACACCTTGAATAATGTTGCAGACTCTTTAACAAAGTCTGTTAGTATAGAGAAGTTCTCTTGGTGTAGAGGATATATGGGCGCTTATGCCCTGAACCTATGACTTTGTGAGTACATGACTCATTGCTATGCAAAGAAAACAAGTGGGAAAATGTTGAGTATATGTTATATTCTTTGGGTATGTGTGGGAATTGCGCATGTGAGCGACGCACCTAATTATCCCTGTCAGAAGAAGATATTTTTTTGGAATTTTTGAAAAATATGTCATTTAATCTCGGTTAAGGGATTGGGGTCTTTTTTCTAATCTGGGTTAACATATTAGGGTATTGGATGTTTTAGAATACCTATATTGTATTGTGAGTTATTCATAATGATAATGAGAAAATAAGAGGTGTGGCTCCAAGGTTTGTTGGTTTTCTTGGTTAAGGTTTTTAGGGTAAATCACTATGTTTTATGTGTGAATGTTGTGGTGTAATATTTGTTTTGATTAAAGAATTAGTATGCTTTGCTTCTCTACACAGGTTTAAAACTTACATTTCTTTGTAATTGGTAATATATCGCTTAATAATAGCTTTCTATTCTTTGTTTCGGCTCTTATCTAAAGGGTTTGTTGCTTTTATTTCTCTCTTCTCATCCAAGATCCACTTGAACAACTATCGTTGTTCATCTTCAGAAATATGTCGACTTGAAATTGGAATCAAAGAAGTTGATGTGGCACTTGAGACAGGTTGATTGATTGTCTCGATTTCAACATCTTGAACTCATTCCTTGGCTTCTTCTGAATTTGCATGTTTGGGTTTTATCTAAGCAAGACATAACCACCAATGAGAAAATTTAGTCCTAGTAAATTTGGCGATGCAAATCTGTAACGTTGCGATGCAAATCTGTAACGTTGGATGAAAATTGGGTTCTGAGATGAGGTTGATGAAGAAGAAGCGGTGGTTGTTCCTAGAGCCTCTACTTTCGATCCTGCTCCTTCCCTTGCTTCTACTCATGTCCTTTCCCCTATCACATTTTTCTTATGATTCATAACGTCGTCGACAATGGTAAGTTGTATCCTCGACACAAAGCCTTAGACAGACAGATTTTAACACAGTACCATGGCATAACTTAGCAATAAACAAATGAGTACACCAACATCGCGCCATATTAAAACTGAAGCCTCGTCCTTATGAGTCCATTAACACCACCAAATTGTAATTAAGACTCCAAAGGTGACATTTAACTCAACATAGTTAAAGCAATGTATCATACATGAATTGATACCACAGAATTGATAGTTTTCAGACAATCATGTATCGTGCATGATGCAAGCATGATGGTTGTGCGCCTCCCATGGCTAGGAAGCGAATAGGAAATGAATTGGAAAACGTTCTTGATCTTGAACTCAACGTGCAGTACTCAGGCCCTTGATTTCTAGCATTGATTTTCCCTCCGACGAAATCATTGGGATCAATTTATACAAACTTATGGATCACTCAATTGTTTCTACGATGATATAATTGATTTTCCAAGTAAAAGAGAATGGCACCATGATCTTACAGCATCGTCTGAAATTCAAGAAAGTTGGCAGCTCACAACGCCCTAAGCGGAATCAATATACTCCTTTTATATCATAATCGTTTACTCTGCAATGACTATGCCATGGTTGAAGAGAAAATTCCACCTTCAACTCAACTACGATGACTTCTTTCTCTTTCCATATATTGCGGTCAAATTGTATGGTTGCGTTCTCCATAGACTTGCAAAACATTTGGTAGCTTTAATTGTTTCACAAATCTCATGGTTAAGATTGGAAATTACACAGCTTTTAAATGGTCATACACATAATAATAACAAGATTAATCAGCAACAAAGCTGCATATTCCCTATCATTGTTATAAAGGTTTGAGAGTGCACTTTGAAGCAATTATTTTCAAGTGAAAGATGCAAAATTGAAGATGAAAAAAAAAGTGGTTGATAAAGGAATAAATATTGTTATTTATCAAAAAAACGTTCGAAGTAAATGAATATGCTTTACAAATCAATACAAATAATAAGTGTGTGGATTTTGAGTATATTCTCAGGTTATACCCAGTGTCCAGTTGGGGTTGTGATTAAGGGTAGCTTACAATTATTTCTAAATCAAAAGCATACTGTAAATTTTTAATCTATTGATTAGTATTTCCACGAGAAACCGCAATCTTTCCACCTAATCAACACAATGACTATTGTTCCAATAGCTTGGTTGTTGCCCCAAGCAACACTATGGAACCCTATGGAATTAGGGTATAGGGGTCATAAGAGGTCAATAATGCTTAATCAATTCTATTTCAAACAGATTGTATGTAGACCTTTCCACATAGACTAAATATATTAATTAATTTTTGTTACTAATTTGATCTTACATAAAAATCTACTAATATAGATTAAGAAGTAGATCTTTCTACATAGACTAAATACATTAATTAATGTGTACTAATATACATTAAAAAGTAGATCTTTCCACATAGATTAAATGCATTCATTAATTTTGTAATACTAATTAATTTTATATATGTGTGTGTGGGTGTGCGCGCATGAAGTCTGCTTGTCTGATCCGTCATTTATTTTTATTAAAAATATTATTATTATTATTATTTATTCATCCTCATTCCACATTAAAAAAAAAAATTATGTAAATGTTGTGACATAGCAAATTACTAAATTTTATATCTAGTACACAACTAATCTGGAGAGTATTCCCCGGATGCGGGTGTGATCAGTGCCAGCATGGAGGTTGACATGACCTCTCTTTCCCATGCATAACCTTCCCTCCATGTCGTCATTCGAAGCCTTAAATGCCCCAAGCAACGTGGTTGTCCCTCTGCATGTCGACAGGACTAAGCGTCTCATCATCATTCGAATGCCATCAATCTCCCCACTAGCTGTTGATACTCACACAAACAGCATTCACTGCAGAAGATATCGTCCCTTGAGTTTAATCCACTCCCCTCCATTTCTTTGATTCACACTATGGCTCCCCAATGCCTGGCTCGTCACTGCTGTTCTGCTCCTAGCTATCCACTTGATCCATATTTATGCAGGAACGCAACAGAATACACAAATAACCATAGAAACAAAGATGCAGCGGAAATAACACTATCCCGATTTGAGATTATAGACTGTGGGATCCCAAAGTGTACCCACATTCGTTCAAAGAAGAGTTTAGCAGTGGCTTCTGCTGTGATATTCTTCTTGTAGGCTGCCATTATGGCCATCTTTGAGAATCTGTCAACGACCACAAACACACAGTCATTGCCGTGCTTAGTAAAAGGAAGGACCGACATGTAATCCATGGAGATGGATTCCCAAGGTCGACTAGGGGTAGGCAATGGAGTATAGAGGCCTTGCTTCTTGATGGATGGTTTGGAAATGGCGCATGCAGTGCAGGATCAGATTTACTTCCCGACATCTTGTCGAAGGTTCAGCCAATAGAAATACTTCTGTAGTACTGCCACTATTTTCTCGACCCCAAAATTCCCAATGACCCGACTGTAGTGCGCTTCCCAAATCATCTTGGCACACTCGCTTGAAGGAGCACAAAGGTGTCCCATGTGACATAGTATTGCATTCTAGAGGTGAAAATTTGGAACTTGGTTTCCCTCCAAGAGCATCCTATATGTGTGGCTAAATTCTGGATCACTCTTGTAGAGAAGCAGCCAATCAGAAGTCTCGTGCCCACAAGAGTTGAGCACGGTAGTTATCGCCACGATCGGTGGTTGGTTGAGGCAGTCTACAACATTATTGGTGCTTCCCTTCTTGTACTTGATGTTCAAATGAAACTATTATAGATATGTGGACCACTTCTGATGGCGATTGTTCTGTAACTTCCCTTGTGTCTGTATGAACTGCAGGGGTCGGTGATCTGTGTGGATGATCATTTCCTTCCCCAAAATGTAATGATTCCATTGTCAGCAAGCCTATACAATGGAATACATCTCTTTGTCATAAGTGGGATATTTGCGAACTGTTTCGGACAATGTCTCACTGTTATATGCCACTGGATGCCCTTGTTGAGTAAGGACTGCCCCATTAGCATAGTCAGAGGCATCTGCCTCGATCTCAAATGGTTGTTGCAAGTCTGGTAATGTGAACACTGGGGCACAGCAGAGGCGATGTTTCAATTCTGCAAACACCTTCTGTTGAATTTTCGACCAGAATAATTTTGCTTTCGCTCCTCCCTTGGTGACTTGACTCAAGGGCCAAGTGATATGAGAGAATCCCAACATGAACCTGCAGTAGCAATTAGCAAGGCCCAGAAAGCTGCACAAAGCTCAGTTAGAGTAGTTGGGGCTGGCCAATCCCGAATGACTCGGATCTTGGTTGGATCCACATGTACCCCACACTGATCAATAATTTATCCCAGATACTGAACCTGGGTCATGCCAAAAGTGCACTTGTCCAAATTGGCACACAACTTGTGTTGCCCCAGTGTTTGGAGGACCTGTCGGATGTGGTGGAGGTGCTCTTCCCAAGTCTGGCTGAATATCAAGATGTCATCCAAGTACACTATTTGTGTATTTTCAGCATCGAATGGTCGGGCAAATATGATTTTGTTCTGGACTCAATATTTTCCGTTTATGGATGTATTCCTTGAACAGATATTTCTAACTATGTATCATGCGCATCAAACGGAGGTATTATGCTAAAGTTACGACCCTGGGAAATTGATGTACCAAGTTACCCAACGGGACCCACATTCGGGCGTTTCACCTCCTAGGGTTAGGTTTCTGGATGTGTAGGGTTTTCATTGTTTCTCAATAATATATAGGCCTTCAAACCTCATTGTAACAGGGACTTCAGAGGCATGTAGCCGCCACATCTCTTCTCAAAGATAAGCTACCAGCACTCTAGCTAGTTTATTTCCATTCTATATGTAAACAAGTTTCATTTCTTTGATTAATGAAATGAAGTGTTATTTCCGGTGCATCTTTGTTTCTATGGTTATTTGTGTATTATGTTGTGTTCCTGCATAAATCCGGATCACCACTCTACTGCTCCATCGTTATCTCCTTGAGCCACAGAGGAATTCCTCATAGTCCGAGCCAGTCTTCCCATTGCTCTGTTGAGGCATGCTTCCATATTTTACAAAAGCACCTTCATCCTACTAAGCTTCTCCCATTATTCCAAGAAGACAAAGGGATACTTCTCACAGGGGGCGAGGTAGAACATCACGAGCAGAGGGACAAATACCCCTCTCGACTTAAGCTAGCAATAACAGCTTCGACCTGGAAATCCCGGTGGAAGTTCAGAGAATCGTTTCAGACTTGGAGGATGAATTGTCAGGTGCACTGGGTGCAGCAGGACGCACAGTGGAGCATCGACAGAACTACTAGATCTTCAAAAATATCCTCACGCGCCTGGTCCTCCATTTCAACCCCATGGTTCCTCATGCCCATGCACCTCCACCTCAACCTAAACCTTCTCACCAAGTGACTGCACCTCATGGGCCTCAAGCTCATCCTGGCTTACATGCGATCCCAACCACCTCCTCTACCCTTCACCTTGCGCCATCCCCCCACCCTCAGTGTCGACCGTCCACCAGCCCTATTTGCAAATTCTCATCCAACCCAATTGTCACTAGGAAAACCTCTCCCTTTCCCACCAAATCACTTCTGCAGGGACCGTGGAGGCAAAGAACAGTTCCAGTGATGAAGACATGGCCACTTCCAGCAGCATCTCGGATACATCCTCAGGCGAGCCCGCATAACCAAATTCCTCGGGGTACACCTGCCTAATCGAGGAGGTACCCTGGCAACAACCATGATTAGTGGTCGCGCATCTGCTCAGCCACATGCAACATGGTTCAAGGTCGCGTGTCCTCTCTTCCCACATGCAACACGGCTCACGCTCGGGTGTCTTCCTGGCCACATGGTACACATCTTCGAATTAGCTGGTTTTTTTGTTTTCTTGCTTTCAGCACAGTTTACTAGACGGCTTTTGCCTTTACCCAAAACTATGGGGTTTTTTGTTAATTTGTACCTGGATGGCTTGTTTTCCTTCTGGGAGGGAGGGTTCCATGGACCTGTTTTACTTCCCAGATGGAGGGCCCAGTCTCATTTTGGCACTTCATACCTGCTCCACCTGAGCAGGTTGTTTTGTAACTCTGTGTGTATCAACATTTTCTTTTTTCTTTTTTTAATAGAATAGCTCTCAACTTACCCAAAAAAAAAATGGAGAGTATTACCACATCGAAAGTATTACCACATCAAATTTTGCTTGTCATCATGAAAATATTGGAATTTATTATAACAGAATAAATTTAGATATAATGGCAAGGAATTTATGAGAATTACTCTATGTGTTTTAAAAAAAATAGTTTTTAGTAAACTATAACAAAATTAAGAAAATAGTGATCTATGTACATGTACATTGTTTTTAATATGCACAATATTGGTATTGGTATGACTTAAAATTTGAATTTGGGTTGTCACTTCTTGTCTATGGTAAAGATTATATCTTTTTTTTAGGTTATGGCAGGTGTATAGAGGTAAATGTTTTTTTCCTATATTCTAATATAAATAAATCTTAAAAAATTATTTTTTGAAATTTTTATTTTTAATTGTCGTTGACATAAACCTAGACAATAATATAAGGGATTCCATTTGACATGTATAGAGAATGAGATTGGTGTCAATGGTTTTTTTATTTTTTTATAAGTGGATGGTCAAATTTCATGGATGCCCGAATATTGTTAAAGTTGTTTATGAATGGAGCATTCATTTATATTTAAATTAAACAGAACAGTCCCTAATAATTAGTTTAGTCCTTAATAATTATTTAAAAAACTAGGGTAAATTAAATGGGCAACCAACAAGAAAAGAAATGATAAATGATTTTGGATTCAGGAAATGAAAATGGATGACCAATCAACTAAGCTACCATTTCTCTACATCCTACGACCACCCATGCTTGATGTGCGAAATTCAATTACAGGCTTGAATATGTAAGACCTATCTCGGACTTTTTAATATGGAGATTCATGTTTAGGTGGTTGGAGTCCTAAGAACTTGACCTGAAGTATGTTGTCCTGAGTCACAACCTTACGTAGAATCTTGGATCGTTTGGACTTCGTTGATGAAAAATATGGAGAATAGTCATTGTATAAAATGCCTTGTTCTTTGCATGGTACTTCCATGCAGTTTTCCACGACAACCATGCAATTGGTAATCGAAGTAGTTGTCAGGACAATGATATCAGATTTTTCAAGGATAAAAGGTGTTGCTTCGAATGGTAGACTTGTCAGATTCGTCACAGAGAAAGACCAACCCTTCCTCGCGTGTAGTGCCTCTCTCGCCTGTAGTGCCTAACAATGATAAATGGTGGCATGAAAAACAAAATGAGTAAAACCCGAAATACTATTTTTTTCTTTGAAAGGAAAACAACAAGACACCTGCAACACTACCATATGGTATGGATGGTTAACAACAATATTAGGAGAAATACAAATATTCTTGTAGCTAGGACTGGTGAGAAAGACAAGATATACTACCTATTCACAGATTCCATACTGAGAACAGCAATGAATTTCTCTATATATGCCAGAGCCTGAAGTGACCAGAGACAAATCGGTAATCTTGGTTATGTTCAGCATTCTTGATCCATCTATTCGGAAAGCATCTTGTAGATCGATTCTATAAATTTATTTTCTTTGTCAGCCGATAAAATTTCATATTATGGACCTCCAGTCGCGTATGTATCTGGGCATTGATGATGATGAAATGGAAGGGAAAGGGAAGCCAATAAACCCCACCATTCAGGCTATCAGTAGCTCGCTATTGTCTCTCTCTGTAAACGTGATCTTTGAATTTGAAGAAGCCATAACAAATATCTTTGGTTACACGAAAGTTCTGCAATCCACTATTTTTTAATCCAATCCATTGTTTTTTTAACTTTATTTTTTGAAGAATTCCAATAGATCCACTGGCTTGTGACCAAATGTTTTAATTAGAGGTTATTAAGAAAATTAAGGTTTTCCCAACGATTGAGTGTATACTTATAATTGTAACCAAATGTTTTACTTAAAGGTTATTAAGAAAATTCGGTTTCCCAAGCGATTGAGTGTAGATATATCATTTTTTCTAGAGAGTGAGTAAATTGAATCATTTCATTCAGTAGCAGCTGCCATCAGGAGAAAAACTGGTAATGACCTGGGCCGAGGAGTAGAGGTGCTCTACATAATTTTTTTGGAAATATTAGATCTGTATCTAATCTCTGTTGACTCTGTCAAACTCCGTATCAGTTCAGATCTTGTCGGCTAGTTTGACAAGAGGGAAGAGTCCATGATTCGGCAATCTAAACCAGTTGAATTAATTTCTGAAGCTTAAGTTTGTAGGTATATAGTTATTACAGCCATTAATGGAAAGTCTATAAATTCACTTAGAAGCAATTTTCAGGTTTCCTATAAATAGAAGAAGAAGATTGTAAATCAAGTTAGACACAAGACACAAAAGACAGAGGAACTCTAGGTGAGAAAAACAGAATGAATTGCTCAAGCTTCTATGTATGTGATTCTGTCGAAGAGCCAAAGCTCTGTAAAAGGATCAGTCGGTGAGCCGACAAGTTTGGATCAAAAAGTTTGTATTACCTTTATTCTTTGCGTACAAGTTATTTATATGAAATAGTTTATGGTTGAATGCATGTTTATTTAGCCACACATTATTTCCAGAGTTACTTGTGTAAATGTTGTTTACAATTACAGTTGAGTGAAAGAACAAGAATCCATAAATTTCTCACCCCGTGAAAGTTTCAGGTTTTACGGCAGAGTGGTCCACTCAAGTCTTCCTAAATATTTGGGTATATGTTTTTATAAGTTCTCTAGAATTGTTATTGTGTCGGTTTTTACTTCATTTTATTCACAAGTGAAAAATATTTGTAATTTCTCAAGTCTTGTAGATTAAGAAATATACTATGTAAACTCCGACTAAAACCAAACCATTGTCACGTCCCCAAGCCTCCGACTGGCAAAGAGGACGCGATCCATACTTCAATCACACGGGGCTAGAGCCCATAAACGTATGCAGGAATAAAATTTTATAAACAGAATGCCTAATCATGCACAATGAACATTTATCTTGCACAGCGGAAATCCATGGCATTAACCAACCGTGCTAACAGCCTCATGAACATGTACAGGAAGTAAAATGGTAAAACAGAATGCTGAAGTAGAATGCATTGAAATAAAACGTGCATAGATGCCAATGCTTATCAAATACAGCAACAGTGAATTAGCTTACACAGCAAAAACATCATCATTTCTACAGCAATCATACAACATGGATTCATTTCATTTTCATTATCAGTAAATTAAGAATTGCAGAGGTAAAATGCACAAGATTACTTATCTTATGAAAGCTTTGCTCCGCAACCAGCTACGTCGCTGCAACGTTCCACCCAACCATAGGCCAGCGTGCTCATCAATCTCTCAGCAACGCTGCCACCCCCGAGCTGGGCATGATTCTTCAAGGAATAAGGGAACTAGCAGGCTTACACATAGCCAGGATACACAAAACACATAGCCAAGCCAACCAAGTTGGGTTTATCAGGCCATTAAGGAGCTGATGAAGGCAATTTGCTAAGCTGGTGAGCTCATAACAGAGCCAAGAACACCTACACTCAAACTAGCCTGACCTCTAAGACACCCATCCGCACCCAACACAAGGAATCAGTCCCTTCTCTGCTACACAGTCCCTCGGGCCCTGCATTCCCTTCCAGTGCTATTCAGGGGTGATGGAGAAGAAGGCCAGCCCTCTAGTTTTGTCTGTGTGGTTTCTAGCACCAGGTTTATCAAGCAACCAAGCCAAATTCCTTACTCCTCACACAGTCCAAAGACCAACCATTGCACTCAGGCAACCAATTTAGCTAACACAGCTTGAACAGTAAAAACGAATTACACAGCCCCATACGTAACAGCAAAAAACGGCTCACAACATGGGGGAAAACACACCATCCTGAAGCTTATCAGGGAAACCAACTCACAGCAGGGAAAAACGTCCCAAATAGCCAGTGCGTGAGACCCAAAAGTCAGTGAGACAGCCAAAAACGTGAATGGCTCTTCACAGCCATGATGAAAAACACATGTAATCACAAAAACGCGAATGGAAAATGCACCAGCAGCTCCAAAAACGTGAGGAAGACAACCCAGGCCCTGGCATTACAAAAACGACCTCCAATCCATGGGAAAAATGAAGCCACAACCAAAAACGTGGAAGGAAAAACACACAGGAAACTCCAGCTGCTCCCCAAAACGTGAGAAAACTCAAAAACATGAATGCATAGCAGAATGGCATAAGTTTTTGGGCATTTTTCTTGCCAAGGAAGTCAGAACACGTTTTTCAAAAATGGGTCTCTACCCAATTCGAATTTTGGTTGCCCATACTCTTCCCCTTCCATGCAATAACTGCCTCAACCACCAGCAGTCTTTCTTCAATGAAAGTGGTTGGGTAAAAACAAGAAGAAGTCACATGGGTATTTTCCCTTATTGGCTAAAGTTGGACAATTTCCCCACATCCTTACCCTTGGAAGATCATGCCCCATTCGATTTAGTTGCCGCGACCGTAGCTGGTTGTGTCCATTAATTAATTATGATGCATATTTACATGACGGCCAACATATTATATGTCGCATGCCGCGATAGATCTTCGATGACAATTAAATCCAAAACATAGCATTACCGATCAATGGTGGGGCCTTGGCCTTTAGCTCCACACCATGAGCATTACAATATATACATCATATACATCTAATGTAACGGGGTCAAAACCGGGGCATTACAACCATAGCAAGTAACAGTCCAGTAAAACTGACTGGTGGTTGAAGTGGTCAAGCCGACCAGTGGTCAAAGATGTCAAGTTGACTAGTGGTCGAAGTGAAGTAACCGACTAGTGGTTGAAGAGGTCAAGCCGACTAGTGGTCGAAGTGAAGTTACCGACAAGTGGTCGAAGTAAAACCTGTCTGTAGAAACAACAAGTAAGAACTTGTCGAGGTAAAAAAATCTGGTCTAAAAGGCCGACCAAAGTGGTATACTTGTCTAGTTAGTTTCACCCGACAAGTAAAAAGAAAAATAGGTCGAGGTGAAAAATAATTTTTAATAACTGAACGGTAAACTCAAGTTTAGTCGGCTCGATTTTGGCTAACTGGTATCAAAGCAAGGTTTAGTAAACAAATCTTATCTTAAAAAGTGGAAAAGTAATTTTCTAAGGAAAATAAAAAATTAAAAATGCCTTCCACTTCTGGTTCATTACAAACACTAATTTTTACAGGAAAGAAATATGAATATCGGTCTCTAACTATGAAGGCGTTGTTCATAGGTCAAGATGTCTGGGAGATAGTCCAGCATGGTTATGCAAAACCATTAGATATGACAGCATATAACAATCTCACACAAGCTAAGAAAGATGTCTTGAGGGAACAGAGGAAGAAAGATGGAAAAGCTTTGATCTACATACACCAAGCCATGCATGAAAGCATACTCCCAGGAGTAGCAGCAGCAGTTAATGCTAAGAAGACATGGGACACATTGGAGACCGTCTATCAAGGCTTGGGAAAGGTAAAGACTTCCAAGTTGCAGATTCTAAGAAGATATTTTGAATCTTTGTCCATGAAAGATTCAAATAGTGTAGACTCATTCTACACCAGAGTTGTTGGTTTGATAAACCAACTGAAATCCCATGGAGAATACATAGAATACCAAAGAGTTGTTGAAAAAATTCTAAGAAGTCTTCCCCCAAGATTTGAAAACTTGGTTGTGACCTTGGAAGAACACACAGACACGTCGACATTTACTATCGATGAGCTCCAAGCTTCACTCATCAATCATGAACACAAACTCAGCAAAACATAGACATCATTAGAAGGTGCATTTGCAGCACAGTCATCCATAATTCATGGTAGAGGCAAGGGGAGAAACAACTTCAGAGGCAGAGGAAGAAGTTATTTCATAGGAGGATGAGGCAGAAGTCCTGCAAATGTTTCTGGTAGAGGAGACTACCAAAATTCAAGTTAGCCAAATGGCCAGAGGTTTGATAAATAAAAAATTCTATGTCATTACTGTAAGAAATTTGGTCACTATGCATATGAATGCAAGAAGAAACAATATGACCAAGGAAGGCAAAGCCCAAATCAGTCGACCAGCACCAGCACTCCGACAAGTGCAATTTTAATGGCATCTACACTCCAATTGAATGCAATGTTGTTCAAGAAATTCCACATGAGATATGGTACTTAGATTCAGGATGTAGCAATCATATGATTGGTAATTTAAATTTGTTTTCCATTCTAAACAATACAATTCAAACTGATATTACACTTGGAAACAATGTCCAAGTTACTGTTTTAGGAAAAGGCACTGTTGATTTTCTAACCAAACAGGGGGAGAGTAAGTATATCCCTTATGTCTATCATGTTGAAGGTCTGAAACATAATTTTTTAAGCATTGGACAACTAATACAGAAAGGCTACAGAGCATACATAGAATATGATCACTGTGTGATCAAAGACAAGCGTCTAAGCGACCCCCTGATAGAAAAAAGTGCCAATGACAAGCAATCACTTGTTTCCATTAAGGATAGTTCCCAACATGAAAGAGAATACAAATACAGGAGCCGCATTCAAGGCAAAAAGTAAATAAATGGTCGAGTCCCTCGACAAGAAAGTAAATGGCAGCGCTGATTTGCAAGTTGCATTTCAAACAGAAGTTCAGGATGAATCCTGGCTATGGCATTTCAGATTTGGACATCTGAATTTAGGTGGGATGAAGCTAATGCACACAAATAATATGGTTAAAGGATTACCATTGATCGACAGACCATAAATGGTCTGTGAATGATGCATTTTTGGCAAGCAGCATAGAGAGACTTTTCCAGTCGAAAAGTCATATAGAGCATGCACACCAATTGAAATTGTGTACTCTGATATTTGTGGTCCAATGCAAACATCATCCATTGGTGGCTGCAATTATTTTCTAACTTTTATTGATGACTACTCAAGAAAAACATGGGTATATTTTCTGAAACATAAATATGATGTATTTAGTTATTTTTAGTAGTTCAAGGCACTCGTGGAGAACCAGAGTGGACACCGCATTAAGATCTTAAGGACCAACAGAGGAGGTGAATATGTTTCAAATGAATTTCTAAATTTTTCCCAGACCCATGGCATACAAAAACAATTCACTACATGGTATACACCTCAGCAAAACGGTATTGCCTAAAGAAAGAACAAAACCATCATGGAGATGGTGCGCAGCATGTTGGCAGCCAAGCATTTGCCAAATGAATATTGGGGTGAAGCAGTCGCAACTGTTGTATACATTATGAACCAATGTCCAACAAAGAGTGTGAAGAACAAAGTTCCCCAAGAAGCTTGGACAGGTATGAATCATAGTGTTTCTCATTTAAAAATTATTGGTTGTGTTGCATATGCTCATGTTCCAGATGAGTTGAGAAGGAAGCTATACAAGAAGGGACATAAATGTATTTTTGTCGGCTATTCTGAAGACACAAAAGCATACAAGTTGTATGATCCTGTCACAAGGAAAGTGATAATTAGATGACATTTTCAATTTGTCGAGAATGAATCATGGGATGGAAATTTCGACATAAATGTCAAGATTGTGTCGAATGTCGACAATGATGATATGGAAGAGGAAGTGGTTCAAACACCACATGTAAGTCAACCTGTCGTTGCACCATCGACTCCCATGACACCGCAACATGATTCAGCACAAGGACCATCGACACAAGTGGCTTCTCAAGCTACATCGACAAGCACACCAAGAGGATAGCAGACTCCATCAAGCATTTCGTCAAGGTCGACATCGACAGAACCGGTGAAGACAAGAATTCTGTGTGAGATATATGTAGCTGGTACACCAAATTCATTCTCTCTATTTGCATTATTTTATCCTATATATGATCCACTAACATTTGAAGAAGTTGTTGAATAAGAAGTATGGGCACAAGCCATGGATGAAGAAATAGAATGCATTGAGAAGAACCAGACATGGGGACCTGGTAGATGTACCAAAAGACAAAGATGTGATCAGTTTTAAATGGAGTAATAAGAGCAAGCAAGATGCTACTGGGAATGTGCAGAAGCACAAACCAAGAATGGTAGCAAGAGGGTTCGCACAGCAACCCAGCATAGACTTCAATGAAACATTTGCACCTCTTGCATGCATGGATACAGTCAGAAAAATTTTGGCCATTGCTGCACAAAACAAATGGCCTATTTATCAAATGCATGTTAAGTCGACATTTTTAAATGGCTATCTAGAAGAGGAAATATATGTGGAACAGCCACAAGGTTATGAAGTTCTAGGTCAAGAGCATAAAGTGTACATGCTGAAAAATGCATTAAATGGTTTGAAGAAAGCTCCTAGAGCTTGGTACAGTCGGATTGATTCCTATCTCATTGAAAATGGATTTCACAGAAGTGAAAGTGAACCGACATTGTACACCAAAATGAATGAGCAAGGTAAGATGTTAATTTTCTGTTTGTATGTAGATGATTTAATATTTATTGGTGATTTTGGCATAGAAGAATTTAAAGCAGTCATGGAAAGTGAATTTGAAATGACTGATTTGGGGCTTATGAAGTTTTTCTGGGCATTGAAATTCAGCAATCTGAAAGTGGTATTTTTATATCACAGTAAAAGTATGCAGGTGAATTTTTAAAAAGATTTAACATGTCTAATTGCAAGGCAGCCCCAACACCAGTAATAATAGGTTTAAAATTGAGCAAGAATGACGAAGGATCAACTGTAGATCCTACACTGTTCAAAAGGATTGTTGGCAGCCTTATGTATTTGACAGCGACAAAAGCAGACATCATTTATGGAGTAAGTATGATCTCAAGATTCATGGATTCACCAAAAGACTCACATTGGCAAGAAGGTAAAGGAATTATGAGGTATGTAAGTGGCACAAAATACCTTGGTATTATGTATTAAACCTCAGAAAATTTTAAACTCACTGGATACATTGACAGTAACAATGGAGGCAGCATAGATGACAGGAAGAGCACACTTGGGTACACATTTCATTTTGGTACAGGTGTTTTTTCATGGGCTTCAAAAAAACAGCCCATAGTAACTCTATCTTCAGTAGAAACAGAGTATGTTGCAACTACAAGCGCTACATGTCAAGTTGTTTGGATGAGGAGAGTGTTAAAAGACTTGTCACAGAACCATCAAGAACCGAAAACCATCCTCTATGAAAACAATTCAGCCATTGCATTATCAAAGAATCATGTGTTCCATAAGAGAACATCGAAATAAGGTTTCATTTCATAAGAGAGTTGGTGAACAATAAGGAAATTTGTTTGGAATTTTGCAGGTCTGAAGATCAACTTGCAGACATCTTTACGAAACCATCGGCTAAGGACACATTCCAGTATCTGCGTAGTTACCTTCGAATGACAAGTTCTACACAATGAACTATGTCATGCACAAAGCATGTTTAAGCTCTAAAACATTTTGTAAATTTTGTTTTAAAAATCCCCATATTCTCATAATTAAGGGGAAGTGTTGGAAATTAAAATTACTCGCAGATCCATATCTGATCTCAGCCGACTCTGTCAGAGTCTGTATCAGTCTAGATCTTGTTGGTCAGTCTGACAAGAGGAAAAAGTCCAAGATTCAGCAATCTAAACCAGTTGAATTAATTTCTGAAGATACGTTTGTAGGTAGATAGTTATTACAGCCATTAATGGCAAGTCTGTAGATTCATGTAGAAGGAATTTTTATGTTTCCTATAAATAGAAGAAGAAGATTGTAAATCAAGTTAAACACGAGACACAAGAGATAGAGGAACTCTAGGAGAGAAAAAGAGAGTGAAGTTGAAGCTCAAGATTCTGTGTATTTGATTTTTTCGAAGAGTCGAAGCTCTATAAAAGGATCAGTCGATGAGCCGACAAGTTTGTATTACCTTTGTTATTTCCAGACAAGTTATTTCTATGAAATAGTTTATGGTTGAATGCATGTTTATTTAGCTGCACAATCTTTCCAGAGTTACTTGTGTAAATGTTGTTTACAATTACGGTTGAGTAAAAGAAAAATAATACATAAATTTCTCACCCTGTGAAATTTCCAGGTTTTATGGCAGAGTGGTCGACTCAAGTCTTCCTAAATATTTGGGTATATGTTTTTATAAGTTCTCTAGAATTGTTATTGTGTCGGTTTTTACTTCATCTACTCACAGGTGAAAAATATTTGTAATTTATTAAGTCTTTTATACTAAGAAACATACTCTGTAAACTTCAACTAAAACCAAACCAGAGCAAGTGAGTCCAAGAAAAATGGTTGAGTAAAACCTACAAGTTGTCGAGTAAAACCAACAAGTTGTCAAATGAAATCGACTAGTGGTTGAAGTGGTCAAGATGACTAGTGGTTGAAGAGATCAAGCTGACTAGTGGTCGAATTGAAGTAACCAACTAGTGGTCAAAGAGGTCAAGCCGACTAGTGGTCGAAGTGAAGTTACCGACAAGTGGTCGAAGTAAAACCTGTCGGTAAAACCGACAAGTAAGAACTTGTTGAGGTAAAAGAGTCGGGTCTAAAAGGTCGACCAAAGTGGCATACTTGTCTAGTTGATTTCACCCAACAAGTAAAAAGAAAAAGAGGTCGGTGTGAAAATTAATTTTTAATAACTGAGCGGTAAACTCAAGTTTAGTCGGCTCAGTTTTGGCTAACAAATTTTATAATCCAGGTGCGATGTTTCTCTCGAAACTAACACAAAAGGAGTTTATAGTCTCTTGGAAATGGGCATTCTCATAACTCTCTGGTCAAAGAGAATATTTATCAAACCTCCATAAAGAGTATATGGTGAGAAATTGGAAGCATCAGCTTTGTTGATGTGAAATCTTGGATCCCTATTTTATGTATACCTTAATAAGTTTAACCAAATTCCCAAAAGAAAATTGCTTAAAGGATAAAATATTTGGGCATGAAAAGGTGCCACTAACTTACAGTTGATGAAACTAGGTTAGAGAGGAAACAATTTTTCCTTTACCAAATAGTCCTGTCAACAATTAAAACAAGATTTGGGTTTAAGTAAAAGAAGGCGTAGTAAAAAAGACAAACCCTTAATTGAAATAAGAGAATGAGAAAACAAAAAACGAATACATTCATTTCTATGATGTGCAGATATCAACCCCTCTACATAGCCGACTTCCATCTCCTTTTATAGGAAATCAAGAACAAAGTCTCCATCCAATAATTCTTCATTGGTATGATAATATGAATAGGTTGGCAGATCGAGATTCTGTTGACAATTTCATGGCTATCGTTGGCATTTTTTCAGCCTTCAAGTGTTAGCTTTACCAAACATGCATTATGTGCAATGGAAACTATTATTTTGGGATGGAATCAAACCCATTGAAATATAATGAAAGTCACCAACTTAGGTATGTGTCGGTTGAAGAGAAATAAAAGGGTGGCATGATGTTTTGGTACTCTCACTCTAACTGCTTTTACAGTTCATTGTATGATGAACATATTCACAACCTGGTGTAATGACAACAGATTAAAGTTCCGAGTTTGTTGAAGGAATTTACATAATTCCTTGCTATTTTACATATGTATTACAATTTACAAACTTAACGACACAGAATATGCAGCTTTGTTGCTTATCCATCTGGTTTTTAATGAAACATACAAAGTGAAATGAGAACTTCATCAACTTCTTCGTGGGAAGTAGTTGTTGATGCGAATGGAAAACTTCTGCCATTACACGGTTGAGTAGTCTAAGTGATAAAATTATGTTAATAAAGCCCCAAATGTTCTGTATAAATCTTGAAAATGGAGTTGAATATTTTATGGATGGTCATCATAACATGTCAAACAAAAATCCAATCTCTTTATCTAGCAGTTTTGAAATGGCAATTCAAGAAATTTTAATCTGAGTGTATCCTCAACAACGAAATAATAGATGGATTAGGTTTAGATCTCTTATGAAGTCCTCAACCAAACTGTCAAACTTAGATGCTTGACTACAAAAGGTTAAACGGCCACTACCAAAAATAATTTATGGCATACATTGTAGGAAGTCTTGATGGCCATTAAATTTCTAATGTACAACTCTGATCTATATTGCAATATACAGCTACATTTTTAGGATAATCAAGGAATAAATAAGATACCTGCATAAGGCAGATCAACTGAATGGAGTAGCCTTTCCCCTCTACTGTTAATTTACAAACAATATTCTTAGAGCCCTTGAGCCTTTAGAAAAGTAGATGATATTCATATTTACATTCACAAGTTTACTCAAGCCAGTCACTCAAACAGTGTAGTTATAAGTACAGAACGAAAGAGGGAGGTAAGCACTCAGGGTGACATATTTCCAATTTCATCTCTGGTTGCTTTTTGTCTAGCCTCTCATTTCTTTCACCATCCTTCTCTCACCAATGAAACTGGCAAATGATTGCAGAATCCTTCCATTTCTTGAGCTTAAGGAACGACATGAACTATGATTGGGATCCTCAGTATATATGTCATAACGAGTGAACATGTAATTGCAAACTATGTGACAGGAAAAAGGCTAAAAAAACAAACAATTCAAGCACTAAGAAAAGGCCCCAGAAACTGTTGAGGCCAAACGTACTGGATTCGACTTCACTGCTCTGTGTATCATGTATTATTTTGCAACCACTTATCAAGAATTCTATGAATTTCTCCACTTATCATGAATTCTATGAAGTTCTCCATTCTCACATGTCGGTTTCCAGCGGGGAGTCCTTTGGAAAATCCTGTTGATATTAAACACAGTTCTTTGTCATGACTTTCATATTTCAATAAATCCTATTGCATTTTCATTTAGGCCTAGTCAGTGGCCTTGAACTTCTGTGTTTACTGTTGTTTTCTTGCAAGGCCTGGTCATTTCATCATTGAAATTACAGAGGGGTTTTCTACGTAAGCCATTTCAGGGTTCACAGCTGATAGTCACTGCTATCAATTTTGCAAAGCCATGGGAAAAAGGTTGTGGAAAACCTCACTTTGTTCTCCATTACTGCACACGAACTACTTTAGGCCTATATAGACATGTTACAGAACCCAAGAGGAATGAACGAAGAGATGCATCCATTCTAAAAATAGAGAGGTGGTTGTTGCATGCAAATTGCCACAACTGTTGAGTGGTTGTTGCATACAGATTGCCACCAGCATCCACTGCCACAATCATCCACTTCCATTACATTGAAAGCCACGAGCAAGACTGCCAGTACATTGAAAGCGGTTGTGGACTACATAGAAGATGTCAAAATTGTCAGCCTAGGGAAAACAAAAAGTTAATTTGACAATAAGAAGGATACTTACAAAAACATTGGAAAAATTAGTAAATATTGATAAAATAAATATCATAGAAATTTGCAAATCACATTGCACAAAAATCAAAACCTGAACGAAAACAGTGTTCCCTACTTGCGTGGAATAATAAGACTAGAAGAAACTGTACGTATCCATAACATTAGAAAGTAGCCATGTGAAAAAAAGAGGGGCATAGTGTGATTGGTCCAATTGTCTTTAGGGAAAAACTTGTGAAATATCCATGTCTCCTCCATGTTTCTTTTTAATAACAAGATCAATGAGCAACATGGCTGCTTATTCCTGCCAACTAGAAGTTTACTTGTAAATATGTCTATGCATTTAAGTAAATAGTTACTTGTAAACATGCCAAACTAAAATACTATGTGCTTAGATTACTATAACCAAATATTTGCTAGATGCACTACACTGTCAGGGTAGGGAAGAACGACTCATGTTGGACATATGATTTTAAGGGGTGGAGTCTAATAACTGCAATATCCATGTGAAATACTTGTTGCATATGGGAATTTATTGGCACAAGCACAAGGCCAAGTTGATGGTTGTAGTCGTCGTTCAGTTATCGAGGCTTGTTGAAGCTCATCCATATCAAGAAATGGCAGAGTGTGCATTGAACCAAGGTTGGCATGCGAGCCCAAGTTTAGGGCCAAGGACCTCTGGCTTGAGAAATATTAATGTCATCTTGAGAAATTTGTACTCTCTTGCATTTGACATTAAGACTCACTTAGCAATAAGGTGTTTCCATGTGTGTCTATCTAATGTTCTATGCATTCAGAGCTATTAGATGATAAACATGTTAGTATAATTTTCGATTCTAAAAAATGCGGAATAAAACTCTGAAACATAATCAAAATAGGAATACCGAATAGATCATACCTCCAGCCATTGATGCTACTTGACTTGCTGTAGAAAATTTCCCTATTCCACAAGGTTTAGCTTCCTGTACGGTACTTCCAAGCTCTGATTACTCTTTCTTGATGGTGTAAGACTGAAGGGGATTGAGTTAGTGAGCTTGGGGACCAAACAGGGGTTTAATAGCCAAGCTTCCATCAAGCTTATGTTGGCTATGTGTCAACTGTTCCACAAATCTAGGTAGAGAACCCTAGATGGAGTAATAGACCACTCCAAAAACTCCCAGCAAGAAAACAGTCTCCAAACTAGAAATCAATTCGAGTGTGGTTGATAACCGAATGAACCGGCAGTAGTTGTGGAGGAGTCGTGGAATGCGGGATGTGGATGCGGGAGCTTACATTCTCCCACTTGGTCCATACTTCCAAACTTAATGTCTCATCTTAAAACCTATTGACAATCTGTATTAAGTAATAGATACAAGAATCATGGCGATAAATCCTCTTATGACAAGTATTATCTTCCATGTATTACTATGTATTTATTGCTATTTTAATTTATGTGGCAACAATTTCTTAATGAATAAACCTTATGTTTATTCTTGGTCCTCATAGATGAATTTTCTCAAATTAAATTAAGGTGCACATAAGCATGAGAAAAAACATCACAGTAATTAAGAATTTCATTAAAAATAGCATTGTCCATACAATGAGAAACTACATAATGGAACCAAGTCCCATATTCATTACATGATCCTTGAATTTAAACGGTGGCATGCCCTTAGTCAAAGGATCAGTGATCATCAACTCAGTGTTGACGTGCTCAATGACCACTTTCTTTTCTTTAACAACATTCCCTTATGGCTAAATACTTAATGTCGATGTGTTTATTTCGACTCCCACTTTTGTTGTTTTTAGCCATAAAAACAGCAGCTGAATTGTCGCAATACATTCTCAATGGCTTAGAGATAGAATCCATAATTATAAGCCCAGAAATGAAACTCTTAAGCCATACACCATGTAAAGTAGCCTCAAAATGGGAGACGAACTCGGCTTCCATAGTGGAAGTGGCAATCAAGGTCTGCTTGGCACTCCTCCATGATACAACTCCACCGGCCATCATAAAAATGTATCCTGATGTTGATTTGCGTGAATCAACACATCCAGCAAAGTCAGAATCTGAGTAGCCAATTAATTCCAAATTGTCCGTCCGTCTATACATAAGCATGTAGTCTTTAGTTCCTTGAAGATACCTCATTACTTTCTTTGCATCTCTCCAGTGGTCTATACCTAGATTACTCTGATATCGTCCCAACATTCCCACAACAAATGCAATGTCAGGTCTTGTGCAGACCTGAGCATACATTAGGCTTCCGACAGCAGAAGCATATGGAATGTTCTTCATTTGTTCCCTTTCAAGGTCGTTCTTCGGGAATTGGTTCAAATTGAACCTATCACCCTTCACAATGGGAGCTATACTCGGTGAACAATCCTTCATCCGAAATCTCTCTAAAATTTTATTAATATAGGTTTCCTGAGACAGACCCAAGAGGCCTCGAAATCTGTCTCTATAGATCTTAATGCCAATGACATAAGATGCCTCGCCCATATCCTTCATATCGAAATTTTTAGAGAGGAATTGTTTCACTTCATGCAGCATACCCTTATCATTGGTTGCTAGCAAAATGCCATCCACATATAAAACAAGAAAACAAATTTTACTCCCACTAAATTTCAGGTATATACATTGATCCATAATGTTTTCTTCAAAACCAAAAGAAGAAATTACATTATGGAATTTCAAATACCATTGGCGGGATGCTTGTTTTAAACTGTATAAGGATTTCTTGAGCTTGCAAACCAATTGCTCACCATCACTAGAGGGGAATCCTTCAGGCTGTTTCATGTAAACCTCCTCCTCTAGATCTCCATTTAGAAAAGCCGTTTTCACATCCATTTGATGCAACTCCAAGTCGAAATGGGCTACTAATGCCATAATAACGCACAAGGAATCTTTTTTAGATACAGGAGAGAAAGTCTCCATGTAGTCGATTCCTTCTTTCTGAGTGAATCCTTTAGCAACAAGTCTAGCCTTATATCTCTCAATGTTGCCCAATGAGCCTTTCTTTGTCTTAAAGACCCATTTACATCCAATGGCTTTTGCACCATTAGGAAACTCAACAAGATCCTAGACTTCGTTACTCTTTATAGAATTCATCTCTTCCTTCATGGCATCGTACCATAATTCTGATTCTTTGCAATTCATGGCTTGTGAAAAGGACTCGGGATCATTTTCGGCTCCAACGTTAAAGTCAGATTCTTGTAGATACACAACATAATCATCAGGAATTGTTTATCTCAT
>LPNX010824506.1:514910-581130 GCA_001517045.1 Pseudotsuga menziesii | reverse complement strand
GGTTTAATATATACACTGTCGTCTTAAGTGCTTCAGTCCACAAGGATTTAGGAAGATTGGAGCTGCTAAGCATACTCTGCACCATGTCCAATAAAGTTCGCTTTCTTCTTTCTGCTACACCATTCTGGTCGGGTGAATTAGGCATGGTGTATTGGGCAACAATCCCATGCTCTTGAAGAAATTTTGCGAATGGCCCAAGTGCTTGTCCATCTTCTGTGTATCTACCATAATATTCTCCACCTCTATCTGATCTCAAGATCTTAATTTGCTTGCCGCATTGTTTCTCTACTTCAACCTTAAATATATTAAAGGCATCTAATGCTTCGTTCTTTTTATGAAGCATGTAGAGATACATATATCGTGAGTAATCATCTATAAAAGAGATGAAGTATCTCTGACCATGTGAGTCCATCTCTGGACTACATATATCAGTATGTATGATCTCCAATATGTCTGAACTCCTATTGGCACCTTTCTTTGACTTGTTGGTCTGCTTTCCTTTTATGCAATCCACACAAGTCTCAAAATTAGTGAAATCCAGAGTATTAAGTACTCCTTATTTTACCAATCTTTTAATTCTTTCTATGGAGATATGACCTAACCTTCGGTGCCATAATTTAGAGGAATCTTCATTAATAACACATCTTTTAGTGCCAGTGTGAACATGCATTGAATCATAAGTGACATTGTTTTGTAAATTAATGCGGTAAAGACCATCAGACAAAATACCATTCCCAACATAATCAAATTTATAAAATAAACTGACGGATGTTTCTAAAAAGTTAAAGGAATATCCAAAAGGTACAAGTCTTGAAACTGAAATCAAGTTTCTAGAAAAGCTTGGAACATAAAAGATCTTTTCTAATTCTAAAACAAAGCCACTACTTAAAGTTAAATAGCATGTTCCTATAGCTTCCACATGCGATCCCATCTTGTTTCCTGATAAGATGCTTTGCTCACTTCCCACTGGCTTCTTAGGTTTTGCAAACCCTGCAAGGAATTTGAAATGTGAATTGTTGATCCAGAATCAATCCACTAAGTGTTAATAATGACATTGACCATATTAGATTCATAACAAACAAATGAGGTTGCATTACCTTTGTCCGCAAGCCATTTCTGAAATTTTGCGCATTCCTTCTTCATGTGTCCCTTCTTTTTATAGAACAAACACTTGGAATCCTTCTTAATATTAGCTTGGGGAGGTACTTTACCTTTCCCTTTCTTATTGGCTTGAGATTTTCCCTTCCTATGCGTTGCCAGCATTGCACTTTCTCCCAGTTCCATCACCAGTCTTTCTTCCTCTTGAACACACATGGTCATGAGTTCATTTATTGACCATTTATCCTTATGTGTGTTGTATGAGATTTTGAAAGGTCCATATTGGTGCGGAAGGGTGTTCAGGATGTAGTGCACCAGGAAAGACTCTAATATTTCAACCTCGAGTTTCTTCAATTGAGCCACAGTGTCCCTCATTTGCATGATGTGCTCGCGCACACCTTTCACACTGGTGAGCCTTAGGGATGAGAACTTCATGATTAAAGTGCTTGCTAGTGCCTTGTCTGAAGTGACGAATTGATCATCAATGGCTTTTAGCAAATCTCAGACCCTTTCATTCTGATCAACTAAACCACGAATACCAGCTGAAATTTTAGTCTTAATGAACATCATGCTTAAACGATTAGATCGCTCCCATCGCTGATAAAGCGTGATGTCCGCTGCAGTGCTAGTATTGGTGAGTGCTGGTGGTTCATCTTTCCTAATAGCATAATCTATGTCCATCCATCCCAAATGAAAGAGAATTCTCTCTTTCCAGACCTTATAGTTATCTCCCTTAAGTTCAAGGATATCACAACGAATTTCAGAGAAATTTGTAGGTTGTACAACTACATAAAAATAAAGATCACATGCTTACGTTAAAATTGAGACCAAATAAAATTTCATGTTTTACCAATGTAAATTCATGCTTTAAGATTGAATCTAATGACATAAAAATTGCCTGTGGGCTAAATTTTTAATTCAAGCAGATTCAAATATTCCTTATGATAAAACTATTAATTCATAATTCATGTGGGTAAGTTATGAATAATTCAATATTTTATCCTAATTAATTACATAAATATAATAAAAATTCCTGTGGGATAAAATTTATTATATTTAGTATAATTAATTACAATTAATGTCTAAACTTTCTTTATGTGATCCTAAACAAAAAAATATATAATATTAATAAATTAGAGATGTTGTGGCTATTCTCTAATTAAATATCATATAGATCTACTAGACATTATTGCTGTTCACTGTAACAAAACAAGCTTCAAATGAATGAGGGCAAGCTAAGAATTCTAAACTCCACTGTCAGTTCCAGAATTTAAAACGGCTCAATATATATATGTCTGTCTATAAGCCCATATACTTCAAGAAAGCGTTCACCAAAATGCTACTTGATAAAATACAGATCTTAGAGACTGGCAGCTTCAACAATGTATAATGTAGCTTCAACAATAGATAGACAAAAAAAAAATCTCCATGCAAAATAAGAAATTCTGGAATATAAAATCCATTACTTTCATATAAAATAGATATTCAAAATACCATATTGTTTCTGTCTAAAGCATCTTCCTTCAGCTAAGCCATAACTTAAATATAGCCATCCGAACTCCAAAATTTATAAAAGATTATAACCACCATAAAACTGTACAGTCAAATCCAGGTAAACAATTCTTATAGGAGCAACACAAGCTATATATGCAAAAACAGTAACAAGTAATTCCTGACATCAGTCAATCACACACAACTGATGTAAACTGAGAGAGCATTTTTCTTTTGCAAAATAGAAAACCAATACAATAAAAAGAGAAACAGAACTCTCTAAGATTAATAGCATATCCATATAGATGTTATACTGGTCAGGAAAAAACATTCTCAAACAAATAAGATGCTATAAACTATAAGTTAATATGCAGAGTGTTATTTCACTGCTCCAAACAATAGCAATTGTGGTCACCAACAGGTCATGACAGACCTCAAATCATAGTGGCAGCCTAGGAAGTCACCCAACAAGATATCAGACGATTCAGACCTCAAATCACAGTAGATATGATTCAAACAAGGTTCTAATAGGCAGTGGCCTCCACAAGCTACCAAAGGCAACCCTAAACACAGTAGATCTGACCTATACAAGATCTCAACACGCAGAGACCTCCACAAGTAGCCCACCAAACAGTAGATCTAACTCGAACAAGGTAGTGACCTCCACAAGCAGTCCACAGAACAAGAGAACTGACCTTAAAAAAAGCAGTGACTTCCACAAGCAGCCACAAGACAGTCCACGACTGGGGTTGATAGGAAGCCCTAGGGCTGTGGCCCACACTAACAATCCACAAACAGGCTGCAGCCTGCTCTAACAGCTCACAAAAAAAAAGGCACCAGGCAGCCCTAAGGCTGTGGCCTGCTCTAAGACAGAAAAACAGTCTACGTAGAGGAGCAGCACAGTCCACAAGGCGGGCGGCCTATCCAAATCAATCCACAGAGCAGTAAACCAGTCCACTAAAGCAGCAGCCTCAACCAAGCAGTCAACAGGGTAGCAGATCGGTTCCACAAGCAGACTTAAATATGGGCATTAACTTCACAACTGGACAGTACAAAAAATCAAACCCTCCAGCGGCGACTACATACAAAACACCAAGGCAGAGATAACTAGGCTCTGATACCAACTGTTAGTATAATTTTTGATTCTGAAAAATGCGGAATAAAACTCTGAAATGAAATCGAAATAGGAATACCGAATAGATCATACCTCCAGCCATTGATGCTACTTGACTTGCTGTAGAAGATTTCCATGTTCCACAAGGTTTAGCTTCCTGTACGGTACTTCCAAGCTCTGCTTACTCTTTCTTGATGGTGTAAGACTGAAGGGGATTGAGTTAGTGAGCTTGGGGACCAAACAGGGGTTTAATAGCCAAGCTTCCATCAAGCTTCTGTTGGCTATGTGTCAACTGTTCCACAAATCTAGGTAGAGAACCCTAGATGGAGTAATGGACCACTCCAAAAGCTCCCAGCAAGAAAACAGTCTCCAAACTAGAAATCAGGTCGAGTGTGGTTGATAACCGAATGAACCTGCGGTAGTTGTGGAGGAGCCGTGGAATGCGGGATGCGGATGCGGGAGCTTAGAAAACATGCAATAATTTGTATTTACCACAAATTATTTACCATATCTCTGAGTTTACATTTATGTTTCAGGTAAGAAACGGATCATTAAAGCAAAAAAAATTGTTGAAAACGTTAATTACACTTATCATCTAAGATCATATTAACAAGAATGTCAAAACGTTATCATGCCTAAATTTGTGATTGCCTTTCCCCACAAATAAAAATACTCTCTCACAAATCACCAGCTTCACATTGAAAAATGTTATCATGCCCAAATTTGTGATTGCCTCTCCCAACAAATAAAAATATCTCTCACAAATAACCAGCTTCAGATTGAACAATTAATCATATGATTGTCTCGCTCCAAAAACAAAAATCTCTCATACAAATCACCAGCTTCACATTGAACAATTACAATTAATCATATTGCAATAGCTATGAGAAATGATATTTGTCCATACTTTTATACTTAGTTTGATCTTCAAATTTTCAAAACTAACTTTACTACTAAATTTTGTTTAGATAAACGAATTGTTATTTCATATAAGCTCCCTTATGCTAATAGAGTCCTCCATAGATAGAGGAATTGTTGTTCCATGTAACCCTGGTTGTCATAGAGCCAACTCCCCACGTAGCACACCTCCCACCGATAGCCATTACCCAACGGGAAAAGATCCCATAGAGATGGACTCGTGTCTTTGAAGTTTGAAAAATTAATTTAAAACCTCCACGCAAATTTCCTCTTTTCTTAAACATTAATGAGTTTCATGATCTCAATGGTATGAAATAAATCACATTCACATCTCACATCATATCAATAATAGTTTTGGTGGGCCCTAATATAAATTGCTTCACAGTTACAATATAAGCTAACATAAGCCCTATAATGTATGAAGCATTATGTTTCTTTCGTAAAAGGATTCCATGAAATATTCGACCATCATATGCGCATCAACATATTCTTTGTGAGTATAAATGTGCATGTATGTAAGAGCCATGTGGCACTAATGTTTTGACATTCTGACATATCGTTGGGATAGGTTAACTTGACAATAAATTAGATATAAAGTCAATAGTTTAAATAAAACAATTTTGTATTAGTGAGGATGTTCAATCAATGAATGATTTCACTTGAAAGAATATTTCTTAATTAATGTTTTTAGTAAAAAGTGTATTATAAAGTTTATTTCAGCAATCAAGAACATGGCAGCGAGTGTAAATCTTCATCCTAAGGTCAAAGCACCCAAACACCTTGTATCATACCCAACACCTTCACTTGACAAGGATTGACAAAATTGCTCTTCTCTAAGTGAGATACCCGCCTTTAATAGGACTCAGCAAATTAACCTTAGTGGGTGGAATATCATTGCCCTCCACTGTGGGTTGATTATTTATTACTTAGAAATCTTTCAAATGTTATGCAATTGAACATCTAGTATGTGAATTGTAAGAAATGCACGCAAATCCAACAACCATAAACCTTAGAGGTTTAATTGCAAGATGACAATGAAGAAAAATCAACTTCAACAAATATAATTCATTCTTTCAAAATTACAAGAAGATAGAAAAAATGTATTTGCTGTTTTTTTTTATTGAAATGGAACTAGAAAGTGATTGCAAAGAACAAAATCGCCAACTAGTCATAGGCAATCCTACTCAAATGCAACCCCAAGATTGAACATGCTCGTCAGTGCCCCAGATTGATTAATGGATTTTAATTTCTATTTTTTTATAGTATTAATTAATATATTTTAATGCTTAACTACTAATTTATCGAATCCCTATTTCACTAATCTTGTGAGTTTTTAATTCTTAATTTATTAATTATATTATAAAAACTTGCATTTAAAAAAAAATTTGAATTATAGTAGTAACATTTAATGGTAATGGGTCTTTATTGACCTACAACCCCTCAACCTTTGACTAATTTTAAAAAAACCATACATATTTGTTTCCCGTAGAAAGAAAAAAAACGTAATTTTATTAAAGTAATGAAATTACATTTGCAGAATGTATGTGTGCATACATTTACAAGAACTAAGCCATGTCCTTGTTTACATGTCTTTTTCTTTGCATCTTCTGATTTTTATCAGCAAAAAACAAAAAGAACCTAAGCCTTCTATTGCTCATATCTCTATCAACATTAGAACTGCCCCTATATAGATGTCTATTTTCTGTGTAAAACATGAAGTCAAACAATAAAATGAGCCTTCTAAATGGCTCATATATCTGCCAATTAAGCTTTTGTAATATAGCCCCAAAGAAAATACCCAAAAAAACGAGTATGTGTGTAATTTGTTTTTGAAGAGGACTGTTGAGGATTAGCCCTGTTGTGGTTCTATGAAAGGTCTATGATAGAATTCATAGACTTCTCCTGCATTAATCTATGTTATCTTCCAAGTTCCTTGTTCCATTATAAGCCCTATCTTTGAGAACATATCTACTTCGGCATTCCTTTCCCTATACATATGATGACAAATTATGGTATCAAAGTTTGCCATAAGTCTGCATACTTCTTCAAAAATTGGATTGAGATTTATAATTCTGCATACTTCTTCAAAAATTGGATTAAGATTTATAATTCTGCACTTTTGAATTTTATTCACCTAGTTGATTACCACCAATGAATCTCCAAAAATCTGAAGATTTCTGCAATTTTTCTCTAAGGAAAAACAAAGAAGGAGTTTTAGCACAAGTAGTTCAACAAAATTATTTGTTCCCTTCCCTAACCCCATTTGTATTTTGAAATGGTGACTCTGAGAAAGGAAGAGGGCTGCTCCCCCCCACCTCCGCCCACAAGTAAGGTCCTGAGAGGATTTGTCAAAAAACCCCAAGGAATGGTGAAATTTATGTGTTCTTCAGAGATGATGCAGACAGTCGGGTGTCCTTGGTTTGTGGGAAGTATGATAGAATATCTAGCCCATGTTTTGCAATTATTTTTGGCGAGGATGGTTTTCCTTGAAAGATGGTTGTGTTTCTAGCCAGCCAGATGCCCCTCATGTGTAAGAGGGGCAGGGCTTTCAAAGGGGAAAAATTATTTGAGTTTTTCTAGGTTTTCCAGGCATCCTCTAGGATTTGACCATGCTAGGCCAGATTTGTATTTAGCAAAGATTGAGAAGTATTCTAGATTTGAGTTGTGAAAGGGTATGAAATAAATAGGTGGGTAATGTTTTCATCCCCATTTTTGCATATGATGCACTAGCTCGGGCCTTCCAAGGAGTGTTTTTTCATTCTATCCCAGATCGGGATTTTGTTTGCCAGAGCACACCATGTGAACAAATTTTATTTTAGAGGGTAGTTTAGCTTTCAAATACCTTTCTGCCACCACGGGGGATCTCCTTGATGGCTTGTGGCACTTATGTGCTGGTACCCTGTCTTGGGAGTGTAAATACCATGAGCCGTATGATCCCATATGAGCTCATCCGACGAGTCGGTGAGCCTAATATGTGCAGCTTTGAGATTGTTTGTGTATCTAATCCATTATGTAATCAAGTGGGTTGGAAGCTCCAGAGCTCTAGCCCCCTTCCATCTGTCAGATATTTGTAGATCTAGGGTTAACTATCTGATTAAGGTGGTAGTACCCTTTTTTATTTAGGTGGTGAATGAGTTGTTGAGGGAGGTTATGTTGATTTTGACTTCCATGCTAGGGATCCGAACCTAATTGCAAACTACAGTCGTTACCTACTTTCCAGGCTAGCCCATTTTTTATGATAGGAAAAGCGTTGCAGATGGATTTCCAGATAATTGTACCCAGGGATGGATTTAGGAAATCAAATTTTCTTATCCAATCAAGGATGGAATTAGGGGAAATGTATTTTTTACAAACAACCTCAGTTTAAAGGCTTTGTGTAGAAATGAGCCTCCAACCTGCTTTTGCAGCTAGGAATTTTTCAAAGGCCTGGATATTTTTGAGGCCCCATCCACCCAGCAATTTGGTTCTGGCTATCTGATCCCATTTCATCCAAGGGAGAACATAGTTCTCATTCCTCCCTGACCAGGCAAGTCTAGAACATATTTTTTGAGACTTTTCCAGAATGGACTTTGGGATCCAAGCAAGAGACATCCAATAGACTAGGATGGATTCTAGAACCATTTGACCAAAACTAATATACCAGCTATGGATAGCCATATGTTGCACAAAGTGTTGATCCTTCTTTCTAGTTTGGCCAGCAACCAGTTCCAATCCTCCTTTCTGCCACTATTTCGTTTCAACCTAAAGTCCAAGTATTTTAATCCATCCTCCAGATTGGAGACGATGAAAGGGAAAAATTTTGTGTGTCTTCGCAAATCTACTACTTCCATATTGATGGGAGAGAGGGTGTATTTTTGCTCATTCAACCTCATACTGGTGACTTTGCTGAAAAGTTACAAGATACATGAGAGCTTATTTGTATCCCTGATCGATCCTTTGCAAAAAATAAGGATATCGTCCACGAAGAGGAGATGTGTTATAACTAGGTTGTTGGCTACTTTAATCCTTGAGAACGGGCCTCTTCTTTTTGCATCAATTATTGCTCTGATAAGACCTTCATCCACCAATAGAAAGAGAAGGAGGGAAAGAGGGCATCCTTGTCGGATCCCTCCCTCCGAGGTAAATAAAGGGGAGGTCGAGCCATTAATGAGAACATCAAAGGAAGTTGTAGAGATGCAGCAAAAAATCCATTTTATGAAGTTGTAGCTAAAGCCTATATGGGTTAGGAGAAGTCTTAGGTAGAGCCAACTTACCCTGTCAAAATCCTTTGAAAGGACAATCTTTAGAATTGCTCATGTTATCTTCTTGGTTTTTATGTTGTGAAGCCCTTCTTATGCAACTCCTATGGCTTCATGAATCTATTTGTTTTCAAGGAAGCCAAACTATTCCAAGGAGATGATTTTTGAGAGAAATTTTTTTAAATATTTGAGAAATAATTTTCACAACCACTTTGTAGGTAATGTTGCACAGAGATATAGGGCTGAAGTCTTCCAAGAAAATAGGATTTTATTTTTTCGGAATGAGAGCTATGAAGGTGGAATTGAGGGCAAGATGCATATGTCCGTTTACCCAGGATTCTTCAACCAAATGTAGAAGATCAGGTCCAATTGTGTCATAAAGAGCTAGAAAAAACTCAATGGTTCGTCCATCTGGCCTAGGATTTTATCCTTCTGAAAACTATGCAAAGTTTCCTTCAACTCATCCTCGAATATCTCCTCCATAAGCTCCATGTTGTCCTCTTCTGAAATTTGTCCTAGAAAGAATTGAGAGATCTGTATTACTTCCGAAATCGTCTTATGGTTCTCTACTTTAAAGCGTGTTTCGAAGTGTGATTTATTAATCCCATCCAGGTCATCAAAGGAGTAGCACATGACATTATTGGAGTTCTTTACTTCCCAAATAGAGTTCTGCATCTTTCTTCCTTTTGCAAAGGATTAGAAGAATTTTGTGTTATCATACCCACTTGCCAACCAGGTGGCTCTACTTTTTAATCTCCAAACTTCCTCCCTTTTTTTCAGGAGTTGGTTCATGATGGATTCCAAGGAAACCAGCTTTTATTTGTCTTCTTGTGAGAGGAAAACACCTCCTTCTGAACTTTGAATTGCAGCAATATCTAATTTGATCTGAATTAGAGCTTGATGTTTAGCCTCCTTTTTAAGTTTAGCCCTTTATTTGAGAAGAGGTTTTATACGGAAGAGGTTTTGAGTGAAATGAGATGCAGCATGGTTCCCATATCCAGCCATATAAGGGATCAAATTTGTTTGGATTAGGTGTATCAATTCCTCATTTTTTAACCATGCTACATAGAATTTCAACAGGCTAGCTGGTTTTTCAGGGCTACTCAAAATTTTGAGATAGATGGGGAGGTGATCAAAGTCTCCTCCATAATCAACCCATTGTCTAAACATCAAGTTCTTACCCAAGAGGATTTCGGCCAATAGAAACCTATCCATTCTTTTTGCAATTATGTTTCCCCCCGTTCTTCTGTTGTTCCAAGTGGGATTTATCTTGATGGGTTCAAGGCCCACCAATTGAGAGGCTTGAAGAAAATGTACAAAAAAACTTGCCAAAGGGTCCACCCTTGCTCTTGATCCCCATATTTCTTGGATGTTGAGGGTGAAATGTAAATCTCCTCCTAAAATGACATTTTCTTCTTTGATAAGGGGAGAAGTATGCAGCTTGTCCTAGAAAGCTACTATTTTGTCATAAGGGTCATAGATATTTTGAATGGTTAAATGAAGGTTTGCTTCATCCCAATGCAAATGAAACCCCATACCAAAGGTGGAGCCCCAAGAATTAATACAATTTACATAGAGTTGATTCCATCCCATAGCTAGTCCTCTCGAGTGGCCTTTTGCAATTTGAGCAAGAAAGGTATAAATTGAAGAAATGGAGTTCAATAGGTTTGTAACCTTTCTTTCTCACCCCATTTTTTCTTGTAGGAGGATCACATCTGATTTTTGGACCAAAAGAATCCTCTTTAGGGAAAAAAATTTATGGGCACTTGCTAAACCCCTATAGTTTTGTGAGAGGATTTTCATTTGGGAACCCCTTCTGGGGCTTGCACTACTCTAAGTGCCCCAAAAAATGTTTTTTGTCTTCCATTTTCCTGATCCTTCAAAGATTTTTGTTGTGCAGAGGATAAGAGCGAAGGTATACCTCTTCTTTTTATCTTTTAGGGGAAAATTAGGGTTTATCCCTACCTTAGTGTGTGTGGAGACNGAAACATATTGTTGAAGAAGAGGAGGGGGTGGGGGAAGAAGTCCTGTGAGGGGGGGAGGGGTCAGGGGATGTGGGAGTTAAGAAGGATGGGGGAGGGGACAGAGGAACAAGAGAGCCCTGAGTAGAGAAATTGAGGGGGGGAATTATTGCTTCTAAGTCTTTAAGGTTTAAAGTATTCAAAGAAAGAGCTAGCAAATGATCATTCAAGGGTGTTTCAGAAGGCTTACCCGGATATTGATCCAAAACCTATTGTAGAGGTTGTTTTGAATCTTTGCAAGGATCCTCTGCTAGTTGATCTATAGAAAGTGGGGGTTGAGTATTTTTTACCTCCAAAATGATGGGTCCATCCACCTTACCTCCATGCTTTCTATTGTCATATTCGTTTTCCGCATTAGTCCTAGGACTTCATCTTTTCTTGGCTTGGTTCTTTGTAAATCCTAGATGGAATTTTTTTGTAATGTGTCACGTTACATGGCATCAATGACACCTAAAAGGTATTCTTTCATAGACGAGAATCTGTCTTTTCATGTCATTGCCCCAAATTAGGTTTAGATGTTCCCATATATCTATTCTAATGTTGAGGGAGACATCAATGCGAGAAATCGATCTTCTTTGAGTAGTCTAAAAAGAGAGATCAACATCCAAAACACACCCAGCACATTTTCCATATCTCGGAGTGATTCCAGATTCCATAACTCCCATTGAAGACCGAGAAGGTGAACCCATACATGTTGGGTGTCCATTCTCTCGTAGTATGTGTCAAAGTGCGGAGTCCATTTTTTTAGCAAGATAGGAATGGATCCAAATCTCTAGTGTTTTTCCAAAAAATTGTCGACATCCTCCGCGCATTTGAATTTGAAGTCGAACCATCCCTTAGTTAGGAAAATGGTTTCCAGTTCGTAGTGTAGAAGGTTCATCCAATTCTTCCTGACCCTGTCTTCTAAACCCTTAGGGATAGGGTTATGACCTCTAATTTTCCAAACCAAGTCCATCTTTTCCATGTTCTTATCTTCTTCTGTAGAGACATTTACCCCATAGATGATATTTATGGGTCCTTTTGTTGAAATCAAGCATGTATTCTTCCTCTTTTGTCTAGGGTTTTGTTCCAGACTTTCCTTGCTGCCTTGTAAACCCTCCTAATCCTCTGTGTTGCGCTTATCAGAGCCGGACTCAATTGGGTACCCTTGTAAGTCCACTAGTCGAAGGAAAGATGTTATAAACCCTTCCAGGTTGTGGTTTTCTTCTCCATCCGTCACGATGTGAGTTAAGGGATCTGGAAATTCAAGGAGAGATTCGATCCAACCCGCTTCTAAAAGTTCGAAACCATTGAACAGGATTGGATCCAAGGGCGTCGCCAGGTTCAGAACAGGGTTTTCAACAACTTTTGAATTGAGAATGGTATAATCATATGGGTGACTGAACCCTAGATTTGCTTCGATATGTGGAGGGAGAAGGGAATAGGGACTTCCACCAAGCAGTGGATCGAGCGGTCTAACAACCAATGGTAGCTGTAGATCTTTTGTGATGTGTCTTGGAGGGTAGTTCAATTGTTGACTTCTAACCTCGGTTTCCATTGACCTAACAACTTTGGTTCGGTTCACAGCTGTCATAGGTGCAGGGCAAGGCTGTTTAGAAACAGTTTAAGGTTCACTACTTGTGGACAGTGAGGAGAAAAGTGTTTCCCCCTGCCACGGGTCTATCATGTAATCCACCAACTCTTCATCATCATACGCCATCTGTCAATCATGGACTTAGGAGCGGGGAGGGGGAAGAAACAGTGGAGAAACAGTGTTTGAAGTCGGAGGTTTTCAGGGGCTGTAGTTGTAGCCCCTCAGGGTTTCAGAAAAACGAAAAATCCATCTTGGAGAATATTCTAAAAAAAAACCATACATATATATAACTTGGTTTATTAAAAATATATATATTATTACTATATAGATAGAATTTGGTTTATTACAAAAATCATATTGATACTATATAAGACATTTTTATTGTAGCCTTTCAGGATTAATTCATAATTTTTCAGAGGTACATATGGATGATTATACAATGTATAGTTTATTGAAGGAACACATCGGTTTTCTTATATCGTTGGAGCAAGGTCCATTTGATTCTGGGGCTTGTTTTGTTTCGTCAGATGAGGGGGGTCGTGGCTTCAGCAGGTTGTGGGAACTTGGATTCTAGGTATTCTTATGGTTGCTACCTTTGCTAATTTGGGGTAGTTTGTCCTTTGGTAGTTGCTCGTGCAGTAGTGTCTTCCCATCGTTATGGGGTGATAAGGAAGGATGGGTATAAATCTAGTTTAATGGGTTTTTTATACAAATAGGAAAAAGTATTAAAATACATTTAAGAAAATTAATTCTAGAAAACATATTAATTTTAAATTTCTTCTTGCTAAATTTATTAGAAAAACATTTTCTATTTAACTTTTAACAATAAAATATATTATGCTAATCAAAATGAAATATATCATCTTATCACTTATATTTTATTTTTATGAACTTTTAATAATTTAATATTAAAAACTAAATACAAATTAAAAAATTTATTTAACAACACTAAGCATTACTAAGTTTATACCAATGCATTCTATTCTAAATTTGTCATTAGTTGATATTACCTTTCTCTCTAAACTTAATAAACCCTTCGTGCATTAATTAAACCTACATAGCTAAACAAAATGAAAACAAATTTATAAACAAGGTGAGTCGAACTCATACACCCAGGTCATCCATTATCAATTAGTAGCTATATATATAAAACCATTAAGTGTAAATGGATGTCATTCCTTTGGAACACAACCTCATAGTAGGTTTGTTATTAAAATATATTATATATTAATAGTAGCACAACCACAAATAAAGTGGCTGGTGAATGTCGATAGACACAACCAACCACTTAGTTTTGTGAAGATAGTTGTCTATTAAACAAAGGCTAAAATATATAATTTTATATACATTATTCATACCAGATTGTTAGAGTTAATATAAGCACAAAATAAATACTATGTAAAAAAAACTGGTATGAGAAAAGAAAAACAATTGGTTACCCATTGCTTTAACCACCCTTTAACTGAAGCTATTTATTTAATCAAGATTCATTTAAACATAACAAGATACGGTGACCATGAAATGAATCCATATTGTACACTTATTACACTTACTTTAATATTATTGATATTCTCAAGCAAATCCAAAATATGAGATAATATCTAAATTCCAATCGACATAACAAAACCCCAAATTTTATTTGAGAATAAAGGTCAAATACCCTTAGCCAAACAAAAACACCATTTATTAAATATAATATTCCGAAAAAAAACGAAAAGATACTTGCCCATATTCATATGAAAGTTTAATGATCAGAATAAACCCTATGCAAGGCAAGGTTTTGTGTATAAGAAATATTATATGTAATCAAGGTCGTGGGTTAGTAATATTATATGCATTATTGTTTATTAATATAAACAATAATGCAAAATATCGCAAACGAGAGCATTAGTAATATTTAAGTCTAGATAAAAGTAGTAGATATATTATCCACCAGTACTACAATCACCATTTAAAGTCCTATACATTTAGGCTAAGGAGAATTTAAAAATCCAATCAATGTGAAAATATATTGAAGAAGGTTTTGACCCTAAAAAAACTAGATTCGGTCGTTCAAAATAATAAATTGAAACCGATATGATCAAAAGAACATTGCAATTACAAAAACATAGACTTATCTTTTATACACAATTAAAAATTATACAACTAGGCACACTCTTATGTATATCCACATTATCATAAATTCATGCTATGTGTGAACTTATATTGTTGTCAGTTATCTCTATTGATGTGGGATTAAGTTTTTGTACATATTTATATACTATGAAGCCATTTTAATTACACACAGGGAAGAGGAAAGCATATTTATACCTAAACTAATGAACAATTATGAGAATATCATGTTATATTAGAGAATATGTACTGTGAAGCAAAAATAAATAAATAAATTATGCCTAAAAAGGGATAAAATTTATGAAAACTACTCATTTTGAATTATGGATTCCATCAAAGTAATTTTCATGGTTCATACTGCATCATGATTTTTCTCATAAATCTCCCATGTCTTAAAAGCTTTCGATTTTGGTGATAATTATATCATGTCCTTGAAAAATTTTAGATCTCCAAATCACCCCATCACCAAACTTATTGCATAGTATATAAAAGTGCATTTCGCATAAATTTTATCCACCTACGAAAACTTTGGATTCCCATCTGTTTAAATGAAGCACAAGCATATGTTAATGCTGATGTTGGTGTTGGGTTTTTTTTTTTTCAAGAGGAAAAAATACCAGATCTTGATATTCAATTATGAATCAAAGGGCATCAGATACAAGCAGCCATCATAGACAAGCTTCAATCAATATGTGTGAATCACAGCATTTGGGAATCCCTCTAATCACTATAGGAGCATCTATCAGTCCATGCTATCATGAACAAGAACAAAACAAGAGCCCTCAAGCTAACAGTGCTAGCTCTCAGCAAAGAAGAAACCAATAACTACTCTCAAGATAGATCATGCTGATCTCTAAGACAGAAGATTGACTACCATGCTATTCCATCCTAAGCATAAAAAGTAGGCTGAAAGTCTCATCAAGGACGACTCAGATCCAGTCTGTCATAAGAAAAAGCAGAACCAGTGCCAAAAAAATAGGGGACTGAGTCCCGGCACTAAGCTTAAAAAAATTGAAAATTCCCTTGATCAATGATCATGCCTTCCAAAAATTCAATAAAGTTTCCAAATCCAAGATCTAAAACCAAAGCCCTCTTTGAGAGACGGTCAGCCTGCTGATTATTCTCACGATAGATATACTTGAGAGTCAATGGAGAGAAGTTTAACATAAGGGACCTTATGTCATTGCACCAGTGGCTCAAGCTGGGAGAGTCCAAAGAAGTTGTCATGTTTTCCCAATTAATAATGACTAAGGAATCTCCAAAGATAGTAAGGAGAGGGATCCCCAAATGCTTTGACACTGCAAGAAGAGACCAAAGTGCAAGAAGTTCAGCTCTGGTATTTGTGCTTCTTCCACAGCCTAGAGAGAAGCCAAGAGTGTGTGAGTCACTTAGATGCAGCACGAACCCTGCACCCCCAAGGTTTTCTGCAGCAGCCCCATCAAAGAAGCCACAAGGAAAAATGATCTAAGGGCTGGTCCTGATACATCTAATCTTCTTCTTTTACTTCAAAATAGGGTAAAAGAGGAAGAGAGATTCAACTTGTTGTATGATACTAAACACCGATACCTTTTTGTTTTCAAAAATACAACAGTTTCTCATTTTCCAAATGCTCCAGAAAATGAAAAGAGGCAGATAGCTAAAGACAGAGTGAGTTGATAAGCTCTTGTACCAAAGTTCTAAATAAGAGCTGACAGAGCAATTTTTTAAGGGTGGAAAGCAGAACTACTCACATACAATAGAGAAAACCCTTTTAGTCATAATGCAGTCTATGAAAAGATGTTGAACCGAGTCTTCGCCCAGCCTGCAGAGAGCACACACACCAGGACCCTGCCAACCGCGTTTTAGGAGATTGTCCCAGGTTAACGCGCGGTTCTTTACCACAAGCCAAATAAAGCATCTGATTTTTGAAGGAATGTTGAATGACCATAGAAGGTCCAGCACCTGAGACTGATCAGAGGTGGGCTCATGAAAGTGTTTGGCAATATGATCATACCCTAGAGCAGCAGTTATATCCCCATCATGACTATTATAAGTCCAGATCAATGAATCGTTTTGATTATTTAGACTGATTCTACCATGTTCGAGCCCTAAAATAAAAGTATTCCACAAAAATTCCACTCACCTCCCAATTCCAGATCTTCAGCAGCGAGCCAGTATCCCTTAGCCTCCAGAGAAAAATTTTGAGTGTGTGCCAAAGAAAAGATGCCATAGTCCTCCAAATAATCTCGAAGATCCTGTGGGAAGACAGACAAGGAATCAGTGCCCACAATTGGATCCATGCCAATACAGATATCTTCCCCATTCCCCACTCGCCAGAAAAGACAACTTCCAGCCCAAGACAGAGTAAGAATAAATCCTTTCCAAATCACTGAGACACCATTGACAGCAAAATATTTTTGACGAATCCAAGTCACCACAGAGTGATTTTTTAGATATTTTGCAGACAGTACTTGATACCATATCCCAGTCTCATTTAGGGCCATCCAGAAGCTTTTCAAACGTAAGGAAAGACTAAACCAGCCCAAGTGTTTAATACCCCAACCTCCAAAAGATGTAGGTTTCAAAAGAGACAACCAATCCACTAAGTGATACTTCTTTTTAACAACAGTTGAACCCCATAAGAAAGAAAGAAAACAACTTTCTGAGCTTGTCAAGGATCGACTTAGGAATGGGAACCAGAGCCATCTAGTAAACCGGCATACTAGTGACGATTGCTTTGATCCGGACAAGTCTACCCCCAAGGGAGAGGAATCGAAGGGTCCAGTGTTGGATTCATCTTTCAAAAAAATTTATAAGCCAGTGCCAATCCTTTACCAAGTATCCAAGAGGCTTGATGAAATAGCCCGGATACTTAAAATCCAGGGAGATATGGTCATATTTTAAGGTAAGAGTACGAGAGATCCTGTTCAAGATCCCCTCATCCACATTATTGAACAGAAAATAGGATTTGTCCAAGTTTATACACATACCTAAGGCTGCACAAAAGGTGGCTAAAATGACTTTGAAGGCAACCCATTCCTCGACAGTGCCAGAACCGAAAAGAATCACATCATCAACAAAAAGCAGATGGGTAAGAGAGAGCTGGGGTGAAATGTTAATGCCCTTGATCTTCCCATTGTTTCATGCATCCTCTATTAGAAGACTGAGCCCCTCTATAACAAGAATAAACAGCAGTGGAGACAGTGGGCAGCCCTGCCTAATACCCCTGGAGGCAGGAAAAAAAACTAGAGGAAGTACCATTTACTAGAAAAGCAAAATTCGCAGATGATAAACAACCCATAATCCAATTTACACCCACCAGGGGGACACCAATCTACAGAAGGATGAGTCTGAGATAACACCAATTCACCCTATCGAATGCTTTTGACAGATCTAGCTTAAGAATTAATGCACACTTGTTTTTAGTCTTGACATAGTGTAAAACCTCTTGAGTGATAGCTATGGATTCTGGAATTTGTCTATTCTTCAGAAACCCAAATTGCTGGGGAGAAATAAACTTGTCTAAATAAGGCTTCAAGCGTAAGGCCGCAATTTTGGATAGAAGTTTGTAGACAAGATTGCAAAGGGAAATAGGTCTAAAGTCGGCAAAGGTAAGAGGCAGCTCTTTCTTAGGGATTAGGGCAATGAAGGTGGAGTTCAAGGAGGGTAAAACTCTGACATTCTATCTGGAGGATTCAACCACATTTAAAAGTTCATCTCCCAGTAGGTCAAAGAAGGCCAAAAATAATTCCACCGTCCATCCATCAGGCCCAGGACATTTATCCCTCTTGAAATATTTTAAAGCTAGTTCTACTTCCTCCAATGAGATCTGGCGAGTGAAGCTCTCTGAATCCTCTTGAAGAAGAAAGGAGGGGAATAAACGAATAACCTTCAGCTGTGCCACAATGTTGGTCTGATAGTCATCCTTGAAAATCTTTGAGAAATACCTGACACCAAGAGATTTCATACCTTTGTCATCTTCAATCAGGTTCCCCATTTCATCCTGAAGGCCCCAAATGGCATTTTGATTCCTTCGAGCTGACACCACCGAATGAAAAAAAATTGTATTTGCATCCCCCAGATTTTCCCAAGTCATCCTACTTTGCAGCATGGCAGTACGAAGTTCATGATCCAACAGGAACTTCAATTTCTCTCTCAAAGTAGAGAGCCTGATATTTCCTTGAGAAGAGAGAATTCCCGACACAGGAGACCCCAAAAGATTCTTTATTTCTGTTTCATAACCAGGGACTTGTTTCGTGTCCAAACTTTAACCTTTCTTTTTAACAAATGCAGCTTTTGCGAGAGACCATCCATCTCATTCGTGTGATCACCAAGAGATAGACTGGACCATTCTGCTTTGACCATCCTGACAAATTCTTCAACGAACAGCCATGCGTGATTGAACTTGAAAGGGAAATTAAATATGTTTGGCTCCTTTGACCACTCCAAGAGGACCAGGTAATGATCAGAGACCAAAGAAGGGGAGGACCAGACCCTATGCCAAGGGAGTAAGTCAATCAAGTTCAAGGAGAGTAAAAATCTGTCGAGTCTTTTACAGATGCCCTCCTCCCCAAACCTACCATTTCTCCAAGTGGGCCCTGCATAAGGGGGAGCGATATCCACCAAGTTGAAATCAAAAAAGAGTTGAGTGAAAAAGGGCCCAAGAGGGTCGATATGGGCCTTTCTTCCCCAAATTCTAGTCGCATTTAGAGTGAGATTTAAATCCCCCGCAAGTATCAGATTAGGTAAGGAGAGGAGACCACCCCGGGCAGCCACAGTCCAAAAAACATCACGGTGGATGTAGGGGCCATAACAATTTAAAATGGAGAGGGAGAAATGAGAGCCCCTAAAACGAGCTTTTAGAAGGATGCCCACCAAAGTTTGGTAGGCCTTACACCAAACCCTAAGGGGGTTCCATCTCGATAGGATACCTCCCGAGAGACCCTTAGAACTAATAGCACAAAACTCCCATCCAGGACGGAGTTTAGATAACACTAAGAGAGAAAGGTAAGTGCTATTCATGGTTTCTTGAAAGAGAATGATGTCAGGCAAGAGAGATGCAAGAAGATGGTGAAGGCTCTTTTGTTTGGCCAAGTCCACTAAGCCACGTACATTTAGAGAGAGAATTTTCATTAAGAGCCACCGGGAATGGGTGACAGAGCTCTAAGGACCCAGGGAGAGGAGGCGGACGAGTTCCTCGTTGCATTTTTTAATCTGGTGGACAAAGGATTGTAAGATTGGGCCCCAAGGGCCAAGTTCGACACCGGAAGAGGGGCTTTCTTCTTCTTGCAAATAGTTACCTTTTCAAAATGTATGGAATCCAGTGGAAGGACGAAGGGTGAGAGAGGTGTTTAGCAGAGAAAATATCCAGTGATTTTTGTAGAGAGGGGTCAGCGAAAGATGGAGATGAGACAGGACTGCGCGGAGGGGTAGAACTAACAGGAGATCCTGCTCTTACCAGAGGGGGAAAGCCAATGGAAGAAAAAATAGAAACCGGCTCAAAAGAGGTAGGAAGGGCTAAATCTGATGAAGGAGGGTTTGAAGACTAAGGAAGGGGTAGTTCTATAGAGGAGACAGAGGTGGACTCAATCAAAGAGGTAGCATAAGGAGCGTCAGGCGCGGAACCCACAATAGTTGAAGGGAGAGTGGAGTTACCCTCCAGAGAATCCAAAAGTAGTAGTTCCTGATCAGATACATCCCCAAAAAATGAGCAGGCATTAGAGTAAATACCTTTAGATGGAGGAGCCTACATTGGAGAGGGGTGTTCGAGTGGTGTAACACCCAAGCAAGAAGGAGTCATCCGCCACACAGAGGGAGAGAGTCGTGACCTTGGGCTGACCACACCATGGAGAAAAATTGGACAAACCCTTCTCAAATGGCACACATCCCTGCACCTACTATAGTGAAAGGGAATGTTGAGGTAGTCCGAGCGCTGGGTGAATAGACGGTACAGGCAGAGAATTTCAATTTCCGCAGGAAGACCATCAGAGATGTCCAGTTCAACCAATATCTTTGCCATTCTCTTATCATAGGAGTGCATAAAATCATCCTCCATGGCAACGAACCGACCGATGGTGTTGGTAATGCCTTCCAAAAAGCTGAGGCTCCACAGAGGGAAGGGGAGAGTAGGGAGCAAGACCCACAAGTGCCTCTTCCTAACCCTTTCCCGAAGGGGGTCAAAATGAGTGTGCCAGTGGCTGAGTACCAGTGAAATGGTACCAATTCTCCAGAGCGAGTCCAAAATGGTCGTAGCATGGGCGTCCTCCAAGAAAACAAACACCAACCATCCCCTTGCGAGCAGACTGATCATGGGCACATAGGATAGGAGGGGCTTCCAATGTTCCGTTTCCCAAGCTATCCAGTCTTTCTTTCCCAAATGACAATACTTGAGTCTGCCTATAAGAGCCCACGAGCATAAAGCCTCAACACATTCCATATAAATATCACACCCCAGTACATACCTGACTTTCCCTTCAAGCACTTTATGTGCTTTTGCTTTCCTTCTTCTTCGGGAACTCGTAAGTGCAAACTGAGATCCTTCCGTACAGAGGGGAGAACCCCTAGCCGTTCTTTCCTCCGACATAGGGAGACAAAAGGCGACAGTCCCCGACAACGAAAACCAAGCACCAGAAGTCAACAGACTCAAGAGACCAGGATTGGTTCATACCAAACCGTAAGGGTATGAAACCCAGTTAAGAAAAAAGAGTCAGCTTCCAAAACGAGTCCGGAAAAACCCAAACAAGAAAGGAACAGCTCTAAGCCCGAGTGAAACAGAGAATAAAAAACCCTGTTAAAACCCCACAAAATGAAGACCTGACAAGAAGGGGTCATGACCAAATCCCAAAAAAACGGGTCAACTCCCTTGTAGAAAAAGAAAGCGTAACCCTATCTCCTAAAGAAGAAGGTACATAAATCATGAGGAGTGCCAAGGAGAAACCAAATGACAAGGTCAACTACGCATATCATGGGCATCCCCAAAGGTGGCGCAATACAACAAACGATGTAAACGAAAATACCCACCACCCCCAGAGAACTAAAAACAGAAGTGACCCACAACCCCGCACAGTTCAACCAAGGACCAGCTGATAAACATACTAAATTCCCACTTTTTTATAAAACACTGGTTGGTACTAGTCCTCTGCGAAGGAGGAGGAACTCCAGTGGCGTGTTCCCAAACAGGTGCATGGAAAGAACACAAACAAGATCAGAGACCCACATGCTTGGTCCCGAATAGGTGCAGGGAAGGAACACAAACAAAACCAGAGACACACAGAAAGATGTGAAGGAGTCAGCGCCAACCCAGAATGGTCGAGCCCATGAACCTTCGCGACCCTGAAAAAACCCGTCACAGTCCACCCCTGAGCGAACCAGATACAAGGAAAGGGAGAGCTAAACCTAAGAGAGGAGCCACGGGTTTCAGGATAAACCCAGGAGATAGAATCAGGGCCAAGCCCAAACATAGTAATGAGGGCGAGGTGAGCATAGAAGATGGGGAGAAAACTCAGCGAGCACTAGGTGCTCCGTCTATACAACCCTAGTCTCCATTCTTAGATCCTTGATGTTGGTGTTGGTGTCGAGAGAATACATTCCTAGTTAAGGGGGAGTGTTGATGTAATTGTAACTTCAGAATGTATTCACTTGTATTTCTTATGTATTATACCCTGATGTTTATTCCAGAATGTATTTGAAATGTACTTGAGTCATGTCATGCCCCGATGTTCCTATCGGCAGGTTCTATAATGTAAACAAGTCATGTCAAGTCATTGTGGGTAACCCTCCTATTAGTTAATGGTTAAAGTCCCCGCAGTTTCGAGGCACTAGGGTTATTAGACTCACCTAGTGAAGTCGGCCCTAGTTGGGTTTAGTCAAGTTGGGAATTAGTATAAATAGAGATCTAGCCTCTCTATTTATCACACACTCACTTACACTCAGTTGTAGCGCATAGCTGAGGAAGAAGAAGACACTGGGGCAAGGAAGAAAGAGGTTATTGCTGTTGGGAGATCATCTTACTGTTTTGGGGTTTTACTTTTGGTACTTATTCTATCTCTGAGGAAGTTGCGGGGTTTTCTCCATTTATGGTTTCCCCGAGGAAAAACACTATGTTCATTGTCTCTTGTGTTTGATTGTTGTGCTTGTTATTCTCTCAGTTAAGTATCTTAATATAATGCTAGCTTAATGTTGAAAAACTAACATGGTATCAGAGCTAACCTGAGAAGAAGACACTGTGCAGCTGCTGGAACTAGGGTTTCCTACTTTGTGGATCTCTCTCCACAGTTTTTCAGTAAAAGAAGGTTGGAATAACTCTCCTCCCTAGGGCACATCTTTCTGTCGAAGCAGAATCCAATTCTGAGGTTTTTCAGTTTTGGACTCGACACTACTGCCCAAAATTAGGGCTTTCCACAGAAGTGGAATTTTTCAGTGAACCTAGGCCTGGATTGATCTCCTCCTCAAAATCAAAGTTAGATATCAAAATCAAAGCATTTGGTTGGACAGAACTCCAGAAAAGCAAAACCCTAATCTGCTCCTAAACCAGCACTACAGAATTTCAGCTCCAAATATAGATCCAACATCTTGACCTGGTAAGATCTAAATCTTTTGTATTTCCATTTGAGGTTCTCAGTTAAGATGTCTCATCATACCAAGCTTGATGAAAAGCTTGAGGGAGCTGATAACTTCCAAGCCTGGAAGTATAGGATCTCCTTGGTCCTGGAAGAAAATGAGTTGGACTCCTATATCAGTGAGGAGGTTCCAGTTCCAGAGGGAGATGAGGCTAAGGCCCTACATAAGAAGAAGTTGGTTATGGCAAAGAGGATTATTGTTAATTCAATCAAGGATCACCTCATACCACAAGTGTCCTCCCTAAAGACACCTAAAGCTATGTTTGATGCCCTAACCAAATTGTTTGAAGGGAAGAACATAAACCGGAAGATGACTCTGAGAAACCAACTGAAGAATGTAAAGATCCAGAATGCAAAGACCATCCAATATTACTTTACAAGGGTATCTCAGATCAAGGAATAGCTAGAAGCAGTAGATGAAGAAGTGGAGAATGCAGAGATTGTAATGACCACCTTGAATGGTCTCCCTAGATCATGGGACTCCTTTATTCAAGGAAGTTGTGCCAGAAAGAAGTTAGTCAAGTTCAGTAGACTATGGGAAGAGTGCTCTCAATAAGAAGCTCGAATAGTAGCTCGAGAAGAAAATATGGGAAGTGAATATCAAGCTCTCATGGTACACTCCAAGAAAACCAAAAGAAGTTCTCATCACCCCAGAGGTAAGCACTCTCACAAAGATAACACTAGAAAATATTTGTCTAGAATCAGATGTTATACATGTGACAAGAAAGGACACTATGCTAGAGAATGTCCTAGAAACAAAAATGTATCTCGTAAGAAGAAGGGAAACAAGAGAAGACATCATGCTCATGCTGCAGAGGATGATGGACCTTCTACAAAGAGAACCAGATATGAAAGTGAAGATTCTTCAAGTGATGAAGAATATGTTTTCATTTCCGCTCTTACGGGAAACATTACTCATGGAAGTAATGATTGGCTTATAGACAATGGGGCTTCCAAACAGATGACAAGATTCAAGGAATCCTTTATGAAACTATCATAACATGAATCACCTCATAAGGTGAAGCTCGGAGATGACTACCAGTATCCAATAAAAGGTAGTGGGGAATCCTCCTATAAGCTAAACTCTGGAAAGTCTATGACAATGAAGGAAGTATTGTTTGTACCAAGACTAAAGAAGAATCTCCTCTCCATATCTGCATTAGATGCAAAAGGAATGAGGGTTGCATTTATAGATGGCCAAGTCATCATGTGGCCAAAGGGAAAGACTATTGATGATGCAGTAGTGATTGGGGAACAAGAAGGAGGTTTGTACAAATTGAAGGGCCATCCAGAACAAGTGTTGGTCCATGACACAGTAGAGCCAAATGAACTTTGGCACAGAATGCTTGCACATGTACACTACAGAGCACTACCACTTGCAAGCAAAGTTGTTGAAGGTCTTCCATAAATACAAGCAAAACATGATGGGGTCTACAAAGGATGTGTGAAAGGAAAGAACACAAAGAAGACATTTCCAAGTAGCGAGAGAAAAGCAAAAGGAATCTTGGAAATCATCCACTCCGATGTATGAGGACCAATGTCATTAAAATCACTAAGTGGGTATGTATACTATGTTTCTTTCATTGATGACTTTTCTAGGAAGACATGGATTTACTTCATGAAGAACAAAGATGAAGTATTCAGCAAGTTCAAGGAATTCAAAGCCTTGATTGAGAATCACACAAACAAGAAGATCAAGACCTTTCGATCAGATAATGGCAGAGAATTCACATCAAATGAATTCAAAGAGTTATGCAAAGACTCAGGGATTAAGAGGGTGTTTTCCACCCCATATAACCCACAACAGAATGGGATTGTAAAAAGGTAGAATAGAACTATCATGGAAGTTACAAGAGCTATGCTTCATGGTCAAGATCTTCCTATGCATCTATGGGCAGAAGCTGGAAGAACAGTGGTGTATGTATAGAACCGTACTCCACACAGAGTACTCGAGAACAAGATACCTGAAGAAGTATTTTTCGGCAAGAAACCAAAATTCAGCCATCTCAAAATATTTGACTGTCTAGTGTACATACATATTCTGAAAGAGAAGAGAAAAAAATTAGATCCTTCAGGAAAGAAGGGTATATTTGTGGGATACTCTGAAAGCTCGAAGGCTTACAGAATATACTTCCCGGGATTCAAGAAGATCGACATCAGCAGGGATGTAACATTTGATGAAGACACAGCTTACAACAAATCCATAAAGAAACCTGTTGAAGTTCCTAAAGAAGCGGAAGCACCCAGGATTCATGATACAAACATGAATGAAGAAACTCAAGAAGAAGATCGAGAATTTGAAGAACAACAAGAACCTATAGATCCACTTCATGAGAAGAATCCTCGTAAGAGGAAACCTACTTGGGTACGAGAAGTTATCCAAGGTGCGGAAAGATATGGGGCTCCAGAAGAGTATCACAGAGAAAGAAAGAGGACCAGATCCTGCTCTAGATATGTAGCTCTATTATTTGATTTCACCGATAAAGAACCTTCCAATTATGAAGAAGCAGCAAAATGGAAAGAATGGAAGCATGCTATGATCGAAGAGTATCAATCGATCATGAAGAATTATGTTTGGGATGTTGTCCCAAGACTAGAAGGGAAGTCTGTCGTAACTTCCAAATGAATCTACAAGATCAAGCATGCTGCAGATGGTAGCATTGAAAAATATAAAGCAATATTTGTTGCTCGTGGTTTCTCCCAGAAAGAAGGAATAGATTATGAAGAAACTTTTGCACCTGTAGCTAGATACACTTCCATCATAACAGTACTTGCTCTGGCTGCAGTGATGAAATGGAAGATACACCAGATGGATGTCAAGACTGCTTTCTTGAATGGTGTAGTGGAAGAGGAAGTGTATGTGGAACAACCACCTGGTTTTGAGACACATGACAGGAAGTCTCATGTGTGTAGATTGAAGAAAGCCCTGTACGGTTTGAAACAAGCACCCAGGACATGGTACAGCAGAATTGATAGCTTTCTATCCAGTTTGGGCTTTACCAAGAGTAAAGCAAATTCCAAACTTTACTACAAGGTTGAAGATGGCAACCCAATGATGCTCCTACTGTATGTATATTATTTGTTTGTAACAGGCATGGATGGGTTGATTGCTGATACGAAGAGGAAGCTTGCTGCCAAGTTTGAAATGAAGGACTTGGGTATGATGCATTATTTTCTAGGCATGGAGGTGTGGTAGAATGCAGATGGAATTTCCCTCGGACAAGGGAAATAAATAGTAGATATACTAAAGAGGTTTGGGATGGTGGACTGCAAGGCTATGGCCACACCTATGGCATCGAACCTGAAGCTATTAAGTGATGCTTCATCAGAGATGGCTGATGATGTGATGTATCATCAGATGATTGGGTCCTTGATGTACCTGACGAACACGAGACCAGATATTTGATTTGCTGTGAACACCTTGAGCCAGTTTCTAACATATCCAAGACATGTTCACTTGATTGCTGCAAAGCATATTCTGAGGTACCTGAGGGGTACAGTTGATTATGGGCTCAAGTATGAGGTGAATCAGAAGATTAACCTGGAGGGTTATGTTGATTCAAATTGGGCAGGCAGTGCCATCAATAGGAAGAGCACTTCAGGGTGTTGCTTCAGTATGGGGTCAAGTTTGATCTCTTGGTTTAGCAGGAAGCAATCCTGTGTGGCACTAAGTACAGCTGAATCAGAGTATGTCACAGCTTTTTCAGCTAGTTGTGAGGCAGTATGGCTGAGGAAGCTACTGTCTAATTTATTTGATCTCCAGTTGGATGCTACTTGTATATATTGTGACAACCAGAGTTGTGTGAAGTTGCCTGAGAACCGAGTGTTCCATGACAAGTCAAAGCATATCAAGATCAAGTATCACTATATCAGGGATATGGTGCAGAGGGGAGCAGTGAAGCTCCAGTATGTTGCGACGGACAAACAAATAGCTAATGTGTTGACGAAGCCATTGGCCAGAGTGAAGTTTGAGTACTTTAGGGAGAAGCTTGGTGTTCTCCAGATCGAGGTTCCTTCCAAGGGGAAGTGATGAGTCCGTGAGCCATTCTAGCATGGTGAGAGGATTGGTTCCTTCCATGGTCAGATGTAAGGGCTAAGCCATTCTATCATGGTGAGAGGATTGGTTCCTTCCATGTCAGATATGAGTGTTGAGCCATTCTGATATGATTGTAGGATTGGTACCTACATGATCAGATATAAGGGCTATTGCCATTCTTGGAATGGAGCTACCTGGTGAGGTACCAGGAATACTCGGTCTAGGACTGAGGGCCTTTCTAATACGATTGTAAGATGTAGTCTTACATGATCAGATGTGAGCGCATGGCCATTTTGATGTGATTGAGGGATGTGTTCCCACTTGATTAGATATAAGGGTTGTTGCCATTCTTGGAATGGAGTTTCCTAGTGAGGTACCAAGAAAACTCAGTCTGGGACTGACGGCCTTTCCCCTATGATTATAGGATTGGTTCCTACATGATCAGATGTGAGTGTTGGGCGTGCCTCTCTGCCATGGTGTTGGATGTGTTCCTCTCATGGTCAGATGTAAGTGATGGGTGGGCCATTCTGACTTAGTGTCAGATATAAGCAATGAAGAAGACCTACATGGAGGCTAGGCCTACAACCTGCATGAAAAAGGGTTGGCTCTGTAGAACTATCTATGACAAGAAGAATCATGAGATAGCACCCGTGATGATCTAGTGACGATGATCCAGTAGTGATGATCTAGATCCAGTGATGATGATCCAGATCCATTGATGATCCAATGATGATGATCCAGATCGAGTGATGATCCAGATCCGATGATGAAGATGACTTGAAGATGAAGATGACGAGAACTTGACGATGATCCAGATGATACAGAGAAGAAGACTTGTGCTGATAAATTGTGTCGAGAGAATACATTCCTAGTTAAGAGGGAGTGTTGATGTAATTGTAACTTCGGAATGTATTCACTTGTATTTCTTATGTATTGTACCCTGATGTTTATTTAGAGATGTATTTGAAATGTATTTGAGTCATATCATGCCCCGATGTTCCTATCAGGAGGTTCTATAATGTAAGCAAGTCATGTCAAGTCATTGTGGGTATCCCTCCTATTGGTTAAGGGTTAAAGTCCCTGCAGTTTTGGGGCACCAGGGTTATTAGACTCACCTAGTGATGTCGGCCCTAGTTGGGTTTAGTGAAGTTGGGAATTAGTATAAATATAGAGCTAGCCTCTCTATTTATCACACCCTCAATTACACTCAGTTGTAGCGCATAGATGAGGAAGAAGAAGACACTAGGGCAAGGAAGAAAGAGGTTACTGTTCTTGGGAGATCATCTTACTGTTTTGGGGTTTTAGTTTTGGTGTTGATTCTATCTCTGAGGAAGTTGCATGGTTTTCTCCATTTATGGTTTCCTCGAGGAAAAACACTGTGTTCATTGTCTCTTGTGTTTGATTGATGTGCTTGTTATTCTCTTAGTTAAAGATCCTAATCTAGTGTACTCTTAAGGTATGTCATCACATGTTTTGCTGCAACTAAGTGAACATGTTGAGGCTCCACCATATACCGACTCAGTGTGTTTACAACAAAACATATATATGGTGGAGTATTCATCAGAAACATCAAAGAGCCAATAATTTGTCGGTATAATGTAACATCGACTGTATCTAAGCAATCATCATTCAGCATCTTCAAGTGGGTCACCATCAGAGTGTTCTTAGCTTTGCAATCTGTCATCCCTAATCTATTTAGTATTTCAACAACATATTTTCCTTGGTTTAGGAATATCTCATCTGGGAACTACCATACTTCAAGGCTGAGAAAATAGTGCATCATGCCATAATCTTTCATTTTGAATTCTGTAGCAATCTTCTTCTTCCATTCATCAATGAGCTTCTCATCGCCTATTAGGAATAGATCATCAACATACAACAATAGAAAAATAAGACCTTCATCGAAAACCTTATAGTGAAGGTTGGAATCTGCTTTAGTCATGGTAAATCCCAAGCTCATCAGGAATCCATCAATTCTTCCATACCACTCTTTGGGTGCTTGCTTTAACCCATATAGTTCTTTCTTCAATCTGCATACATGTGAATTTTATGTCACGGGTTCCAAAACCTGGAGGTTGTTCAATGTATACCTCTTCTTCTATCACACCATTTAGAAATGTCGTATTTACATCCATTTAGTGTAGCTTCCATTTCATATTGGTTTCCAAGGAAAGAACAATTTGGATTGAGGTATATCTTGCTACTGGTGCAAAATTCTCTTCATAATCAATTCCTTCTTTTTGTGAGAATCCTCAAGCTACGAATATTGTTTTGTACTTCTTAATACTTCCATCTTTCAAACGTTTGTCTTGAATATCCATTTTGAAGAAACAACTGACTTCTCTCTTGGTCTTGGTACTACATCCCAAGCATCATTCTTTCTGATAGATTGGTATTCTTCAAGCATTGCATCCATTCATTCCTTCTTATTTGTATCTTCTTTAAAACAGGCAGGTTCTGCATCAACAAGATTACACATCAAGGCCACATAGCTAGAATAGGTCCTTGGTCTCTTACTTCCTTCTGGAGCTCCATGTTTTTCTACACCTTGAATGAGATCACGAGCCCAATTTGGTCTTTTTTTTTGTGAGATCATCTCCTGAGGTATCTTCATAGGCATTTGAGGCTCTACTATGTCATTGTCTTCTGGATTTTTTTCTTATTCAACATTGCAGATTGGTATTCTACATGTTTCCTCAACTCTGGGGGCTTCGTGTTTTTCTTATTTATCTTCATCGGAATGGTTCTTTCTAGACTTACTGAAAGCTGCATCTTCATCAAATATAACATCTATGTTGATCTCGATCTGGTGATAAGTTGGAATGTACACTCTATAACCTTTCAATTGATCACTATATCCAAAAAATATTCCCTTCTTTCTGGAAGGGTCCAATTTTGTTCTTTTCTCCTTGGAAACATGTATAAACACTTGACATCAAAAAATATTTAGTTGGATTACTTCAGGATTCTCTTCAGTAAACATATCTTATAGAGTTTTGTTCTTAAGAGAACTATGAGCAATTATATTTTGAACATATTGTGTGGCTCTAGCTGCTTCATCTCATAATTGCATGGGTAAGTCTTGGTCATGAATCATGGATTTTACAGCTTCCATAATGGTTCTATTCCTTCTTTTCACTACTCCATTCTGTTGAGGATTATAGGGTGTGGTGAGCTTCCCCTTAATCCAAACTTCTTTGCATAAATATTTGAATTCATTTGAAGTGAATTCTCCTCCATTATCAGATCTCAAGGTCTTGATTTTCTTTTCAGATAAATTTTCCACAAGAACCTTGAATTCTTTGAATCTTTCAAATACTTCATATTTTCCTTTCAAGAAGTAAATCCAAGTCTTACAGGATTAGTCATCTATAAAGGAAACATAATAAACATACCCACTTAATGAACTGGCTAACATTAGACTACATACATCTGAATGAACAATGTCCAATTTTCCTTTAGCTTTACTAATGATTCTTGGAAATGGGTTCTTCATGTTCTTTCTTTGAGCACATCCTTTGCAAACTACTTCATGATTGAAGTGAAACTAGGTAAACTTGTGACTACCTTTCTCACAATTGGTAGGGCTTTGTAGTTCACATGAACAAGTCTCTTATGCCATAGTTCACATGGGTTGGTGGTACTTATTGTTAGAGCCGAGTCTATATGTCCTTTTATCTTGTAAAGTCCTCCTTCTTCTACACCAATCACAACCACATCATCTATTGTCTTTCCCTTTGACACATAAGTACTTCTCCATCTACAAAAGAAACTCTGAAACCCTTCTTATCTAGGACTGAGATAAAATGTATATTCTTCTTCAATTCTAGGACATATAAGACCTCCTTCATCTTCATAAACTTTCCTGAGTTCAACTTGTAAAAGGCTTCTCCCATTCCTTTGATGGGATATTGATAGTCATTTCAAAGATTCACTTTGTAGGGTGAGTCTTTCTAGACAAGGCATTGAAAAGAGTCTTTATATCTTGTCATATGTCTAGAAGCCCCACTATCTATGAGATAAGTGTCACTTTCATGTGAGACTGATCCAGTAAGAGTTGATATCAAAACACATTCTTTAGGAAAGTTTTCATCTTCATTGTTCTTTTCTTCAACTGCTTCATCTTGTTCAATTGCAGGAGCATGGAACTTGTTCTTGAGTTGATCTGCTTTGAGTGGACAATTTCTTGAAATGTGTCCCATCTTATGGCATGTGAATCATTAAAAGGATGAGAAGTCTCTTTTGGGTCTTGAGTTCCTTTGAAACATTTGATTTATTCTGGGAGAATGATCATGAACCTTTCTCTTGTTTGATCCTTTCTTTGCATGGGCTACCAAGGCTTGATCTTCATCATTGTTTAGTTTTTATTCTTTGTTGGCGATCCTTCCTTCTTCCTGCGCACGTTCTTTCCAAAGTCTGTTGAATTTGGTGAGATTTATTCTAGCACATATACCTTTGATGAAGGATTCCCAATCCCTTGGGAGACCATTCAAGGTGGTCATCACAACTTATGCTTCCTTCACCATGTCACTGATAACCTCCAATTGTTCTTTGATATCAAACACTATTATGAAGAATGATTGTATGGTTTCTCCCTTTTGAATATTTACTCCCTTGAGTTGATTTCTCAAGGTCATTCTTCTGTTGATGTTCTTTCCTTCAAATAGACTTGTCAAAGCATTGAACATTTCTTTTAGAGTATTCTTTGATGATACTTGAGGAATCAAATGGTCCTTAATGGAGTCAGTAATGATCCTTTTGGCTTTGATCATGTCCTTTTTATACTTGGTCTTTGCTTCATCTCCCTTTGGCTCCTTGAACTCCTCTTTGATGTAGCCTTCTAGGTCATTCTCTTCAAGGATGAGCATGATTTTGCACTCCTAAATTATTGCTCCTTCAAGCTTTTCATCAAGCTTGGTTTTGTTTCTCATCTTCAAGGAATGAGAACCTCAAATGGAAATATAGGAAGTAGTACTTATCAATTTGAGGACTGCTTCTAGAACCTCCTTCAAGGTGACCTAAGGTTTGATGGTAAAACCCTAATTTTTTAGCTGAGATCACTTGTAGGGATGAAATGTGGAAAACATGAGCCTCCCCAAGGTGAACTAGGTTGTATCTTTTTTTCTTTCCTAGATTTAGTGATGGAACCTTGAAAAATATGAATCCCTAGTTGCTCCCAGTAATAGTGATAGGTCAAAAATTGAAAATCTTTGTAATTGAATTTTGCCACCGCAGAAAGATGCACCCTCCTAAGGTGAGTTGAAATAACCTTCTTTTTCAGATGATCTGATGATGGATTTTCCCGGAAAAGAAAACCCTAGCTTCTTATACTACAGGAAAAATTGTTGCACAATGTCTTGTTTTCAGGTTGGCTCTAATACCATGTTATGTTTTTAAAAGTATTACGCACAATAAGAGGAATATCACTGAAAGAATGATAGACACACCAAGATAAAGAAGACACAAATTTATCTTGGGAAACCCTTGTGGGGAATAAAACCCAGCAAAACTTCCTCGATATAGAATCCAACCAAGTACAATGTAAGACCACGAGACTAAGATAGATTGTTTCTTATCCTCTAAATGGACTCCTCTTTCTCTCTCTAACGAACCTACTTGAGTTGTGAGTGTGTCCAAATGAAGAGGGTACCTCATCTATTTATACACATTATAAAGGAATTCTAATAACCTAACAGGGCTGACTTCACCTTCCCAACAGGGTCGACTTGTCTTGAGAGACACAAAAATACATTTTAATAATTCTTTTGTGGGTACCATTGACCCGACTTACAATGGAGGTTTTACCTCAAGACTCTGCATGACCAAATACATCAATGACAACCCTAATCATAGGAACAACATCTCCGAAAGGGAGGGACAACAATAATATAATAATAAGTACAATAGAATATCTTCTGTAGTTACATCATTTCAACACAAAGCACATTGAAATTCTCTTTTGTTACAGAATCACTATCGCTTACATAATAATGGACAGAAAGTAATTTGGGGTAACTCGGCTTAGATTGTGCACCATGCTTGTCCTTTGCATAGGACATGATGTCAGCTCACGGTCGAGTCCTGGGTCATAAAATCTGAGGCCATCATCACCTGCATGGGACAAATAGGAACCAGGTTAAATCCAAATTTAAATAATTTTAAAAATAAAACTTAAACCAAACGACAGCAAAACATTTAAAAACTAATAATTTTGAACTTACATCATGAACTAATACCCTTACACAAAACATATATATCCCCAACGAGAACAAAATAAAACTTGAAAAAAACTCAAATTTGTATTATTCATTTAATTTTTTTTAAACATAATATTTTTATATAATACTAAATTTATTGATAAAAAATAGACAATAATAATTAAAACTATTCTTTAAATCAATATACTTTAACCTATAACACATAATAATAGTTAAAAATATTCTTAAATCACTATAATTTTATAATATTTGTTAACTATATATTTCCAAACAACTTAAAAAATAATAGTAATTAGTAACATTCTCTATACTCTAATAACCACACATTGAAGTCCTTTAAATCAAGATTGAGTGTCGAATTTTCTACAATGATACCTAACCAATTCATTGAACTAATATATGAACATATTTGATTTTGATGAAATTTAATATATGAATATATTTGATTTTGATGAAATTATTTAGTGTATAACCCTTGTGTAATGAGTTAATTAAATGAAAATGACGAAAATCATTTTGATTAAACAAATAAGATGGATGAGCAGCATAGTTGTATACTCCTTGTCATTGAATTTATAATTGCATGTCTATAATGTACTTGATCTTAAAAATACAAATAATAATAATAATCATAAATGTGTAATTAGTAATTTGTAATTACATTTATAGGAATTCTCAAAATCTAAAATTAATTTATTTATTTATTTTGAAAATACAAATAATAATAATGCAAATATATAATTAGTAATTTGTAAATTCCATTCATAGGAATTATAATTATTCTTAATTATATTAAATAGGAATTATGAAAATATAGAGTTAAATTTAGTGTTATAGCAATTTTCTCATGTGTCAAATATTAATATATTTTCATAATGATTGGTGCTAGCATCTCAAAGTGAGACTTCATTATTAAGAGACACAAATTCATAAAGAACAATTTGTGAAAAGTAATGTAGAATCTTAAAAATTTCAAGGATTTATTATACAAAAGCACCAGTTATGTAATAATAATTGGATTTTAGTTGCACCACTGCTCATGGAGGGGTGTTACATACTACCCCCCTTTAAGGAACTTTGTCCCGGAGTTATTGTTATAAGATTTCTAACCATAACGCTTCCACATCCTCCCTTGCACACCTCTTGCATAATAATACGATCTGATCAACCTATGAACACCCCCAGTACCCCGATAGAGCGTCTCTCCATGGCGCAAGTCCTCTATTGCAACAAGTATAAGGGTCACCTATCATGGAGTGACCACAACAAACATTACAAGTTTCATCATAGATCTGATGACCTACAAGTATAACTGTCATTATATCCTCAACTTTCGACATCAGTCTAAGGCTTAAGGCCTTTCAACCTTAGCTGGGATTTCTGACCCAAGGCCTCATCTTTAGGGTACAAGACATCTAGTCGATTGTGCTAAACCATGCATCCAAGAATCTCATAAGGCTTCCCAAAACTCCCTCCAAAACTCCAATCGGGAAATCAACCACAAGTATTGAAAGTCCTTCCCCATATACCTACCCTTCGATGAGATACCTCAAGACGTGGAATTTTGGAAACTGTATAAAGAAAAGGAACTATTGTCAAGGTATTACCGAGTGATTTTGTCTCCAACCCATAACTCCCTCATGGTTATGGACTCCCACAAGATCGTGGTTTCTAGAATGACCAAGCCTCAAAGGCCCCCAACTGGAATTCATGTAATATTTCCAATCACAATCATATATTTAGTCGTTAATCATCACGAAACGGAGCCATATGCATTACTGCATCACTTCATAATCATCTCATATCAACAAATCAAGTGCAATTATTGAATCACATCATGTGTACTAAGAAATCAAGAAACATGTGTTACCGTAACCACTCGCATCACTATGAATGATGTCATCATCATCTTAACTAGAATCTCATTATATATATATATATATATATATATATATATATATATTAGGAACCATTATCAACACAGGACTGCATAATAACCACATCATAACAATATGTGTGGTTCATAATAACTAGTAATTCATAATCCAAGATCATAGATATTTCATCAAATGTCATGTAACACCTCCCTCATTGACTACCTCATAACCATCTTCTGAGAAATGTTGGAAATATTTATATGAAAAATTACAATAGCAAAATATAACAAACGTTGATTTATAATTCTAGAGAAACACCACATGAACCACTTTTCTATTAGTGATACTTTCTTCATAACAAACTAAGACTTATATCTCTAACTTCATTACGTGCCATTATAACAAAGCCATTAAATAACAATATCACATCCTAGGAAATAAATATGTTATGCTTTATATGTAATCACCATCTTGCGAGGCATCAAAAATAAATATCCTTATCATAAACAACATCGTATACTAGGAAATAAAAGCATTACATGAAATCATCATGTCATCGTATCATTGTAGCACCCAAATCATAAGTTATCTTTCCACAAATAATCAAATGCCGTGCCCTTAAATCATTTATCAATATATACACATGTTAAATACATAAGTGCTCTTAATCTTTTGAATGTGATAATAGTCTCAGCACATAGGATGTGTAGAATAAATAAGGTATCATGAAAATTCACATCACAATTAATCAACTTTAAACAATTTCACTAGTATGCGTGAATAATCAATAATATTTACGGTGTATCACATCTAATGCCATAGAATGATCATCAATATCCCATCTAGTATCTGAATATGACTATTTTTTCCAATATAGATTGTCCCTACAAAAGGTTCATCATGAAATCCCTTCATGAACACCATGAATAATAATTTGTGGTATAAGTTTAATAAACACATCAATAAGATGTAGAATTTTCATATATTTTACTATCAAAGCATTCAATTAATATTCAATCATCTATATCTAGAGCGATGCAATTCTCATTCAAATAATGAAATTCAACAATAAGTGGTTATTGCCATCAATCCTAATGTCACTAGTGCATCAATTAGCTTTACTGTGATACCCTCTAGTACACAAAGAGTTGGATACTAGTATGTTATCAATCAAGCTTCTTATCAAGCTTAATCCATTTGTATGAAGGAATGGTTAAGCCTTGTCTCGGTTCATGATTAGAAGGGTTATCGTACCCGATTCAACTACACAATTAGACATTTAGATCTTCTCTTCTTACTTTAAGTTGGGTGTTTTTTCCTAAGTCTCTAAGAATGAACCTATCACATACATTTCCTTCACATATAAAGGCCTGCAAAGTGAGAAGAAGACAATGCCTCTTTATCCTAAGCCTTCTCCATGCCTTCCAAATTCCTTAAATGACATATATCCTCACCCTAACTGTTTAACCCTAGCAAGTTTGATTGTGAGAGTTGCTTTCTTGATAGGCATTTATCTTGGCCTTATAGGGATCATTATTATCTTTCCTATCTAGGGACCATATATGGTTATACACCTATTAATTATCAACAAGGTTAGTTAAGCATTCAATAGTGCATGACAATTCAATGTTAGGACTAAGGAACCATATAAGAGATGTCACGAATCCTTCCCTTTACTTTCTACATCATGTAGTAAGTAGTGTATCAAAGTTTCCATCATTCAACTTAAACAAACTATAGGTTTCTTATTTTGTTAAAGATTCAACATCTCTCTATGTCATGTCTTCTATGTCATGCTTATGATTTCTTTAAATATTTCTTAATTTAAATGCCTAGTCTCAAGGTTAAACATGTAAAAGAAGTCTAGCTCAAGGACAATCAACACGATTCCTCCTTATAAGATTTTAATGACTCACATCCTACCTAAAATAAATACATCCAATTATAATGATCATTACCAATGTCTCTACCCAAGGCCCTAGCATTATACACACTTCGCATTCCTCTTATAACACTTTTTAAGGAAGGGGTTTTCCACAAGTGTTTCCAAATTCTCAATCAAGTGCAAGGACATTGCTATAGCGTGATTTTCCACACTTGATACATCATTCTTGGATGGCATATCCCTGTCCCTATCCAGACTCATTTTACCCAATTTTCTCACCATTACCTTGATGCTCCAATGGAACCCTTAAAAAGACATTTTTGAATATATACGTAGGTCACAAGTCTACAACCCACGTATATGCAAATTGAACCACTGTCAATCACATGAATTATGCTCAAAAAATAAAAATATTTGGAGTTTTCCCCATCAAGTAATGAATGACTTGACCCTTGGCCTTACATATGTTAGGAAATGCTTTGATTTGACCCTTCACTTCCCATTAAGGGGCTATCTATTGAGCTACTATGAAGCATTAGAGGGGGAGAAATTTGGAGAGCAAAGAAATTATAGTGGAATTGTGCCCCATTCTTATATGCTTGAGTCTACATCCATTTGTCCTTGAAGTAGCCATTAGTGTTATTTCCCAAGCTTTCCTTTATCTTTGTGAGCCTGCCTTTGTACAGAGGATTGAAGTGGTGGAGGACCATGTTGAAAGACTTGGTTTATCGATTTCAACGAGGTGTCGACAGAGGTTGTCATTTTTCTCTCTATTCATGTTAATAGAAATATCCATTACTTGTGTAATTATGAATATTATTATCCATGGATGTAATTACTTTGTTTATATGGTGTAATTTAACATGCTATATTAGACTCTAATTCTTTACATATATCATGCTTCTATATCTTCTTGTTGTTGAGCGCAATGTGTAGGTACAAGTTTGTTTGAAAGCTCAATGGAGATCTACTTCAACCATGTGGAGTAAGGTACACTTCTTGTCCCTTAGTGTTAACTTCTTTTGTATATTTAGCATGCTTTGAAATGGGTTTATTTCTAGTGTCATCCTGTATGTTGTGGTCCACCCTAATCCATAGGAACTTTTCTCCGTAACAAAATTGGAGACTCTGTTGGGGAATTTCCTTTTTATTAGGGTTTGAGTGCATGATTTGTTTGATTTGTTCTCTACTTCTCTGCATTTTTGTGTTGCGTTCAGTAGTTGATTGATTTATTGGAATTCCCTAGAAGTAAGTTGGATATTAGCTTACCTTTTACCACTCTTTCCTTTGTATATGCAGGTCAAATACCTCACAGTCGCGTGTAACATTGACTGTAGTACATACAGTCACGTACATATGCTATTGTTCCTTGAACAGTCACTTACATCTCTCCTTTTTCTTGAGATTTTTATGTATGAAGGTGTTGGGTGGGTTGTATGTATAGTTGAGTTTTCCTGGGTTCCTATGATACCTGTTGACTACTTCTGTCATGACCAGATACATATTTTGCAATGATTTTTTCTTTGGAATTGATTCTTGTCGTTTATCTCCTTATTTTATTATTAGTTCATTTTCCTTCTTGGTCTTAGTGTCATTCTTGGCTTGTTTGTTGTTTGTTGCAGTGTCTGAGAGTTTGTAAGATCTTTTTATTGCATTTATTGTCAAAATACAAAAACATTTTTTTCTTTGCATGTTTATTGCATTGATCATGTGCATTGATTTGGTACTTACATTAGGTTTGCTTAGATGAAATAGTGTTCAAGCTTTCATATAGGAAGAATTGCATTGGCATTTGAAATGAAATTATCGCATTACATGTAGCGACATACCCCCTTATTCATATTTAAAACAAAGTTTCACTTGGCATTATTTTTTAGGTGTGCATATTTATCATTGTTGAGTCATAACATCACAAGTTTCATGTTCATTACCCTTGAGTAATCACAAACATTAAAATTAAGGCTTAAATTAAAATTGATTACACGGTTTTATTTGATAGAGGTGCACCAAGCTTAGGATTGTAGAGTATTAGACTAGGTTTTCATGAGTAAATATTTCCAACACTATGAAACAAAACAACTAGGTGTTTATCCAGGCGGATCATGTTACAAGGGAGTTAAGCACGAGGCAGCACACACATTAGGGGTGGGGATAGCCGCTTGCCACTTTTTGTTGAGCGTCAAAGATATTTCCAAGATCTTATTCGTATCTGGGGGATTTTGAAGTACCTTGTGTGCTTTCGATATTTGGGCTTTGTTACCCTTCCCATACAGTAGATCCTTCCTATGATTGTCCACCAGAGCATGGATAATTTTAGGGGCTATATATAGCCCATGGGCTATATTAGGGGGGTTACAAAAATTTAGTGAGTTATTTTCTTATATGGAAATGGTTTTTCAGCTAAAATATATTCACCCAATATTTATTAGAAAACTAATAAATCCAAAATGAATAGCCTCTTATATATTAATGAGTAAAATTCTAGTGAAATTCTAGAAAAATCTCCCTCTGGTCTATCTTTCACCCCTAATTTCCAGAGAAATTCTAGTGAAATCATTCCTTTGCCCCCTATTTTCAATAGTGGAGGCTCCCAAGGGTTATTTTTCCCTCCATTCCCTTGTAATTCAAGCATATGGTTGCATTCTCCTATATTTTTAGTCAATTTCATGGGATACCTTCTTTGAGCCCTTGATTTCTAATGTTCAAGGGAAATTATGGGTTATTTTGTTATATATAAAGGCTACAATGATTCATGGTTCACCCACATCGGATTGTGCTTGCAAGGTGAAGGTTCTGGTTGATACGATTCCACTTTTCATTCTTAGTTTTCTTGAGATTTTAATCTTTTCATAACATATCCATTGCCGAAAGCTTGGGTCTTGAAGGGGAATGTCACACGTACAACTTATTAGAGAATACAAACTCGCAACACGCTTTTTATCCAATAATTAACGTGGTAAGATTTTTATGCTTTTTACCCATAGTTACAATAGATTATTATATTTTAAATTTACCTTTTATCATTCCTTTTATCATCGATGCTTTTTTAGGCATGTTGAATTCTAGGGCACTCTTGATTCTTAGGGATCATTCGGTGTTATTAGGGTTTTATTCTATCCTAGGAGTATTGGTTCCATGAAAGTGCTATAGAGCTCAAAATATATGATCCATTTTATGTCTTGTCATGTTTAAACTATATACTGACATTTATATGTTGTTATTGGATGCTACTCTTGATGGAGAGATGTCACATGGTTTTTATATATTCAGACTAAATTTGACCTAGTTGTTTAAAATGTGCTTTCATTAAGATCTTGCTTTGCAATTATTATTGGATATAAGGCGTTAATGAGAATGTATATGTTCATATTTTATGTTTGTTATTGTTGATGTTTGGGATGTTGGTAATATAAATGAATGCCCACTCATTATAATGGTGGGGTTACAGTGGAATGGTCATTATTTTGGTTGTCTTCTTGTAGAGTTGTCCAAAGTGTACTAGTAGATTCTTTTATTTGTATTGAGAAGTTCGTGACTGGTAGATTTTTTTATTCGTATTTTCAAGTTCGTCAATTTTATTTGTGACCTAAATTTGTTGGGTTTGGTACTTGTTTTATGATATTTTGTTTTTTGTAAGGGTCATTCAGAAGTAAAGTGTTTTTTGGTGATTTGTTTTGATGTGTAATTGCTATCATCGTCCAAAAATGGATCTATTTATGTATGATAAATATATGATTTAGTTGGAACACGATACTTCATTTCCGTAATGATAGTATATAATATGTGCATAGCATGTTTGACTCGAGATGTAGACATTTTGTTATTTGATATCTAGTCTTTTGCATTCAATGAGGGTGCTAAAACAATTTTACCACATTTTGCATGCTTTCAAAAATTTCAAGGGCATGGATGTTGTTGGAATATATTAAACCCACTCATAACTTAGGATACAAATATCTAATCATTATTTGATTAAATTCCTACCCACTAGCAAATTAGTTGGCATCCACTTGCACCTTAAAGTCAACACATGCCATCTATACCCCAGGAATGCTTTATTTCTTATTCTGGGTTGATCTTGACCACTTTATGGACTCCCGAAATTAGTAACTGCACTTTCGTGCAAATTCTACCTTATTCTGCTTTTATCCAACTTTTTGTGGATAAGTTAAAACTAGTTAACTAAGAAACTGGTATCTTTTGTTGCAAACCCATCCTCCATGACTTTCTCTCCATTTTCCAGGATCAACATGTTTTTCCATCACTCTTGACAACTCACTCATGCTTTTTGTAATTCATAAGGTGCTTGACTTATTTGGGAAGCACTTTAGCCACCTATGGGGGTATATCATATTTGGTAAGTCTACCTTTCTGAACTTTATGAGTTGTCTCCATACAACTCGATTTTAGCTATGAGAGATGTACTATTTATGTACACTATTATTCATCATTAATTAATGGAAGGATACACTCCAATATTCATCTCTTCATTCATGTGATTCAATCTCTTTTCTTCTCTCTATTTTTCCTATGTATGCTTATGAGAATTATCTTAGTAGAAAGATCTATTTCATGTGCTTCTTCTTAGCGTCTTTGCTCATAGCATTGGAGCTATTATTTCTACATGGTATCACAGAATTTCTACATGGTATAAGAGCTACAGGGAGTGCAACCTTGAAATATTCTACATGGTATCAGAGTGCAAGGTTGCTCAAGTTCTATGGAGTTGAGGAACTATATGTTCTCTCTAGCAGAGCGCATCCAGTCTCCTATCCCTCTCTAAAGAAGAGATTTTCTAGCTTACAAGATTTTCTCCTAGTTTTGTTTTGCATGTCGCAAAGAGTATCTCCTAGAGCATATCAACAACTTCAATATGGATTCAAAATTTCCTCTACTATCTCCTTTCAACTATGTTGATTGGAAGCCCAAGATGAGTACTTGAAGAGGTGATGTATTTTTGAAGTCTCCATTGGTGCATTGAGCGAACCTGAGTCTTATAAAGAGAAGATTAACTGGCTAAATAGTTGTGATAGAGCTTATGGAATTATGTGTTTGGTAATGTCTCCAAATATACACCATCTCATAGATTCTGTTGAATATCCATTTGAGCTTTGGAAAATTTTGGAAAAATCTTTTGGTGTGCAGGAAGTAGAAGATGAAGCATGGAGCAAACCCATCATCTCCTCATGTGTTCTCTCTCAATATTTCTTGGCCTCTACATTCTCTAATGAATAAATTTATGATGAAGAAGTTTCTCATACAGTTCATATTGTTGCTACCCTCTTTGATTCGAATGTTTCCTCCTTCAATCAAGAAGAAAATATTGAAGAGCCATCTTTTTATGTTTCTCTTGAAGTCAAAGATATTGATTCATATTCTTGTGATGTTGATGATGAAAAATAAGTAACATATGGAGCTTCTATTGATATTGATGATGATCCATTCACCCATTCATTGTTCTCTATATCTTCTATCTTATATTCTAAGATCTATGTGCCAAATCTTTCTCGGTTTATGCATAAATATCTCTTTGATGGTGCGAAACCCAATGACTTCCAGGATGTTTTATTATCCATATCAAGTCCTATTAGTGTCTTCCCACTTACCATACTTGATCTCATGTGCTTTTGTGTCTCCTCCTTTGTTCTTGGCATCAATCCTCAGAGCCTCTTTAAATATTTTGACCATCTCCTTCCTTCCTCCTTTCATACTTCTACTACAGAAGATTATTCACCAGTGTATTTCCATGACTCTACTGATATGCTTATATGTGATCTTTCAGATTCTTTGGAAGTTATATCAACCCATGGATCCCATGCATTCGCACTCTTTGATCATATTCCTTCTCTATGTTTCTACATGATCACTTGCACACATCCTCTATGTGTAAATGAAGTTGGATACCTCATACATTTGCTTGGACTCTTATTTCACCTATCTGGAGCTGATTTCATCTCTATTGGTTTGAAGTTCAAGTCATTTCATCATCATGGAGTTGATTACAACTCTCAAGATCTTTCACGTCAATGGATCTCAGTTGTTCTACATGGTCCTAGTTTTCGTCTTGCAGTTGTCCTTGATCTAGGTGAAAATATTTCTCTTCTTCCCAAGAATAAGATTCATCCAAACATCGGCATTTAGTTTGGAGCAACATCAGTAATATTTTTGGTTTGTCTCTCATGTCCTTTCTTGACGGAGGATTTTCCCCATGTGGTTTTTCCTCTTTCCCCAACTTTTTGGACATAATAATTGTTAAAGGGTGACCATAGCCTTGTTGTTGGGCCCTATATGCATCCATATGCATATACATATCATCATGAAGTTAGACTTAAAGGGGGGTGTTGGAATATATTAAACCCACTCATAACTTAGGGTAAAATATTTAATCATTATTTGATTAAATTCCTACCCACTAGCAAATTAGTTGGCATCCACTTGCACCTTAAAGTCAACACATGCCATCTCTACCCCAGGAATGCTTTATTTTTTATTCTGGGTTGATCTTGACCACTTTATGGACTCCCATAATTAGTAACTGCACTTTCCTGCAATGTATGCCTTATTCTGCTTTTATCCAGCTTTTATGTGGATAAGGTAAAGCTAGTTAACTAGGAAACTGGTATCTTTTGTGACCAACCCATCCTCCATGATTTTCTCTCCATTTTTTGGGATTAGCATGTTTTTCCATCACTATTAACAACTCACTCATGTTTTTGCTAATTTGTGAGGTCCTTGACTGATTTGGGAAGTGCTTTAGGCACATACGGGGAGTTATCATATTTGGTAAGTCTACCTTTCTGATCTTTATGATTTGTCTCCATATAACTCAATTTTACCTATTAGGGATGTACTATTTATGTACATTATTATTCATCATTAATTATTGGAAGGATACGCTCCAATATTCATCTCTTGATTCATTGGATTCAGTCTCTTTTCTTCTCTCTATTTTTCCTGTGTATGCTTGTGAGAATTATCTTAGTAGCAATATCTATTTCATGTGCTTCTTCTTAGCATATTTGCTCATAGCATTGGAGCTATTGTTTCTACATAGTATCAGAGAGTTTCTACAGATACAAATACCTCCTCAACATATCTAAGAAAAAGTAGTTTTTAAAATAGTTGTTCTAATTATATGTGTGATGATGCATTAATGTGTTTTCAGTTCTTATTAGTATATGTTCTTATTTCTAATAATCATTGCAAGTTTCTAAATAAATCCAAAAATTTAAATCAAATGACATAACTCATATTTTGATTGTCAAAAAAAGAAAGGATAAAGTGCATTTGTATCTATAAACAAATAAACATGTTATTTTTTTCTTAGAGGAAGGCTTAAAAATGAGATACTTGAAAAATAAGCTAATTGGGAATTCATACATTATATTAAGGTTGTGGGTATCGATAATACTCCGAGTTATAATAATGGTTTTTGGGTGCCATGATCACTCCATAGTATAAAGTGTTAAGTTTTATTTGTTTGTCGGTATGTTAAGATTTGGGTCCCCACATGTCTATTGGACCATTAAGGGATGAGATAAAAATTGAAGCCCCCACTTGACCTGAATCTAGTTTGTGCATTTGTGTTTCACCAACAACTCCTATTGTGAGTGACCTAATACTACTTGTGAAATGTATAAATAAATCCCTTCTTTCCTCATTCTTGTATTTGTTCATTTGAGGGTTTGGGAGTCGAGAGATTCGAGCTCTGGTATATGCTCTTATATTTCACTATCTTAGTAATCTGTAGGATCAAAAGATGAGTCTTCCTAGCAAAAGATTCACCAAGACGTTACAAGGTTTTATAATTTGATGAAAGATTCACCAAATTTTTACAATATTTTATAATCAAGTGAAATATCCGCCAAGGTTTTATAATATCTTATAATTTAGTGAAAGATTCACCAAGATTTTACAATATTCTATAATAGAATGAAATATTAGCCAAAAAATCATATATAATTATTATATTATTTATAAAATAGCCTTCAATTTATCTTATATATCAGGGATATTCGCCCATTTATTATACATATAAATTTTGGGGGTGTTCTTAAAATTATCCTTGCACCAGAGCATTGGTTATATTGGGGTGACCTTAGTTTCCTTACCTAGGTATCACAGGGGGTACTTGTATAGGTTATTCTGCGAGTGTCCTGGCCATGTCGGGGTCGGACAACATTGTCGCCATATGCATTGAAGCTGAGGGCCACTATAATTGATTACGCGCCTCTGCTTGTAGTGTATGGGAGCCTCAAGCCTATCCTAAGAGAGACATATCGGCTACATTCGGGAGTTCACTTATCCTCCCTCTCTGCATGTTTGCATCTAACCTAATTTTTCTTAGTGGTGTTCTCTTTGTGTGCTAGTTGGATTTAGGGATCATAATTAGTTGATTCTTTGTTATTTTTTGGATTCATTATGGATCAATTTTGGGCACCTCTTCAATCTCGATGCTTAGCAGTATTATCGCCTTGTGACCCTCCTCCTCCTCCTCGGAAGAGGACCACGCTCTCTCGCCAACCTTTATCACATTGTGATTCACACATGGTTCTCACCATTAGTACTACATCTAAGAACCCAGAGTCCCCTCCATCTCCATCATTTGGAATGGGGAGAGGAACCATATGGATACCTGGAACTCCAGTTTATACTGACCCTCGTGGGGCTGGTACTTCCCATAATACATGACCCCGGATGTCATATTTTATAGTTGTCCCTTAAGAAGTTTTCCTCAGAGAGGTTGAGTGTGGAGACTCATCCTACTCCCTCTAGCACGGGTTACTTTACATTCATCATGGTAGATATCACTACTACTATTCCATCACCAATGCCGGTCCTATTGCGGGCCTTGGTGTTGAACTTGGGGGCACCACAGCCCCTTACCTTGCTCATAAATTTGGGGGTGGATATATTCCACCCTGTACTCGATTAGTGGGAGGATTTTCACTCCCTTCATTTGGTCTTAACACTAGTGTTCACTCTCATGGGGGTGATTGTGGATACGTGAACATTAGGGCTACGACCTACATTCCATTTTAAGTCCCATCGTCCACTGCACCCCTTCCTTCAAATGATTTTCTTATGTCGAACCCTCCTTATATCCCACAAAATCCCATGGGAAGTGGTGCTTCATTTATCTATGTTGTTCCCTCATCAAGTGGTTTTGTTGTCTCTAGAGGTTACGTACCTCCCCAGATATATGAGGGTCAACCAAACTATTAGTCCTATAACTATGGTTATATGGCACCTCCTTCTCAGGGTATACATAATTATCAGATCCTTGTGCATCCTTATATGGGCCATATGGGAGATGGTTATTATCCAACTGGTCAAGGCCACGACCTTTATCAAAATCTAGGTGGAATGTCAAATTCCATTGCAAACTTTATGGAGGAGACCATCTCACATACTTATTCACTCGTATTGAACATGCCTCGAAGTACATCGCACAGAGCCCAGTTGTGTTGACTGACCCTTTACATCATAATCAAAATATGGCTTCAAGGACAGTGGACACCAGAAGCAGTTATGGCGGGCGTCAAAACCCACCAATTGTGGAAGGTAGTCAAAATTGCATCAACATGATGTCAGCTGCTAATGTTCCGACTCACTCAAAAGGTTATGGTTCGTCACCACCCAACATGGGTAAGGAGCCTGCACCTACTGATACTCCTTTGCAGATTGATAATCCTAAAGCTATACCTCGTATACCTAAGGGATTCCTAAAGCATTTGAGGCACAATCCTAATTTTCCAATCCACCCAACATTATTCCATTATCAAGGATTTGGTCCAAACCCCCTGTGCGATGTCAGTTCTTGAAGTTCTCCACACTTGTCCTTCGTAGAGGAGAGCATTGTCGCCTTCTCGGAGTGGTTGATCCTAATGCCTCCACTGTAGTTACATTTGAAACTCACAAGGTCCATCCTCGCTTTCCTTACCATGTGGAGTGTCTAAATAACAGTATTAAACACACAGTTGTTGATGAAGGCGTTGCAACCTCTGTGATGTCTCTAGCTTGTTGGAAAGTCCTTAGCTCACCTATGTTGTCAAAATATATGACTATGATGACTGTGTTTTATGGACGTTCATTTCAACCACATGGAATTATTCCCTCCCTTCAAGTTCAATTTGGATGGAAGGCCGTGTAAGTCGAAGTTGAGGTGGTTGATGTGCCCCTCGACTACAATATTTTACGGGGCCGAAACTGGATTTACACTATGAAAGTGATCATATCATTTGTCTTTTGAGTGGTGTGCTTCCCTTTTGAGGATCAGATTGTGACAGTCGATCAGATGTCGTTCGATAATTCTAGTTCGTTTGCATCGTCGGGATCTACAATCCTGACCATTGATAATTCTCAGCCAACAACTGAGAATGTTGGTGTCAGAATGTATCCATCATTAATGGGAACTTTTAATATTTCGACACTAATTCTAACTATTAGCTCTACTTCTGGTAGTGATCTGTCACCTTTGAGTTCGGTCCCATTTCACACTATGTATTTGGATGACCATTAGACTCTTCCTTCCCTCAACACTTCGAATGAGGATGCTAGACCTACTATGATGAGAATGGTATTGCCCGTAGCAGACACTACATATCAATCCACACCTGATCCTACTGTGGACCCTAGTCCTTCCTCTTCGTGGACAAAAGAGGACGATCTCCTTGCACTGCCCGCTTGGGCGGTTGCATCATCATGCTCACATGATTTCCTTGATTTCATTTTTCCTTCAAACGAAGCGATTCTCAAGGCCATGACTAGTCCATAACAGCCTTGGGAGGAGATGCATCATCAACCTTACTTCCTCCCGGAGCTCAAATATATCGAGAATGATGATTTTATGATGACATTAAGCAAGAATATTGGTCATCTCGTGATCCCATTAGGCACACATGGAATATATGTCGAAGGGAACATGGCGAATTTGTCTCCTACTATTCCTATCAACATTTCTCAGATTCCTAGTAAAATCGAGAATGTTTACATCAATGTTGATTTCTCGCCCGATGAAATAAAAAGATACACCAAGCTCTTTAAAGAGTTGTGTGGCGTCTTTGATTGGTCGTATGAGGAAATGCCAGGAATCGACCCTCGCATTGTTGAACATCAGATCAAAAATGTATCCAAATGCTAAACTTGTTCGACAACGCTTACGTGCGATGAACCCATGCAAAGTGCCTGCCATTAAGTTTGAGATAGAGAAGTTGCTCAAAGTTGGCTTCATCTATCGAGATCCCTTAACTAAATGGGTATCCAATCCTATTCCTGTTGATAAAAAGCAGGGAACCATCTGTCTATGGTCTGACTTTAGAGACCTAAATAGGGCTTGTCCGAAAGATAATTTCCCCACACAATTCATTGATCAGATTTTGGATGAGTGTGCTGGGAGTGAGGTTTTCTTGTTTATGGATGAATTTTTGGGGTATAATTAGATCTAGATTAAACTCAAGGACCAACTTAAGACCGCATTTATTTGTCCTTGGGGTATTTTTGCATACTGGAAAATGCCTTTTAGCCTTAAAAACGTCGGAGCTACTTTTCAATGGGCCATGACCTTTTCCTTCCATGACCTTAAACATATTATTAAGGTTTATCAAGATGATTTAGTTGCTCATTCTCGTTTAAAGGTGGATCACCCAAATCATTTGCGTTTGGTCTTTGAAAGATGTCGTCGTTATCAAATTCAGTTAAATCCTCAAAAGTGCATCTTTTGTGTGAAGGTTGGTCATTTATTAGGGTTTATTGTGTCAAATGAGGGGATTAGGGATGATCCTTTAAATTTTGAGGGAATACTACAATTGTCACCCCCACACACGATTAGACACCTTCAAAGTCTCTAAGGGATGACTAATTTCTTGGGTAGATTTGTCTTCAATTATGCCAGCTTAACCAAGGGATTTATGCGCTTGTTGAAGAAGGATACTCCATTCATATGGGATGAGCGATCCTAGGAGTCATTCGACGGTCTTAATAAAGCCTTGGCATCGGCACCCGTGCTTAGTCCACCCGACTATATCCATGATTTCTTATTATATGTGGTTGTGTCTCAAGAGATGATTGGTATGGTTCTAGTTCAAGAGGATGACGAGATCCAAGAGCACGTCATCTACTATCTTAGTCGGAATCTAATCGATGTTGAACTATGATATAGTCACGTCAATAAATTGGCCTTAGCAACTGTTCATCTAGTCCAACGATTGCAACATTATATATTTGCTTCATCGGGATACAATCATAGCCCATATCAATCCATTTCAATTTGTCTTAACCATACGAATGATAGGGGGGGAATACAATAAATGGATTGTTATTTTGCAAGAAATTGACCTCGAATTTGATTCGGCGAAATCGAAGAATTCGTTAATTTTTGCGGACCTTATGTCATTTTTCCCTAGTTTGGCCAAAGATGGGATTCATGAGGATTCGCTTGTGGATGAACATATCTTCCTCATTTCATTTGTGGAGCCTTGGTATGGCGATATTATCATCTATATTCAGACTTTGAAGGTTACCCCTCACCTCTTGAGGGATGAACGTTGAATATTACATCATAACTTTGAGAACTACCTCATTATCAGTGGAACTTTGTATCATCGTGGGGTGGATTCCATTTTACGTTTTTGTTTGACTCATGATGAGGCTGAGGTTTTGATGAATCATTGCCACGGTGGAGCATGTGGGGATCATTTATCTGGGATTGCTATAGCCCAAAAAATAATTAGAGTGGTTTATTATTGGTCGTCAATATTCAAAGACTATGTTAATGCGGTCAAGTGATGCCACCTTTGCCAGGTGGTTGCATAGGATATGCGCTCGCTTATCGTCGTTGGTTCCTTCACTAGGTGGGGTTAGACTTTATGGATTGCAACCCAACTTTGGATAGGGGGCACAATCACATTATAGTGGTTGTGGAATATTTCATGAAATGGGCAAATACTATGCCTATAATTAAATCATATGGTGAGACGGTTGCTCATTTCGTATTGAATCAAATTATGACTCGGTCTGGAATCCCGAAAGAGATTTTCACTAACCATGGAAGGCACTTTCAAAACAAGATGATGATGAAATTTCCTTGAAACTAGGGTATAAGAAATAATACTATTCTTCTTACTAACCTCAAGTGAATGTCCATGTTGCCAACTATTAACAAGTCCCTTAAGGCCATTCTGTAAAGAACCATCACAAAAAGCAAAATGAATTGGCATATTATGTTTTACCCTACTTTGTGGGCTTACTGAACCGTAGTTAAGACTGCCACCGGAATTTCTCATATCAACTAGTGCATGGGGTGGAGTCGATTTTACTAGTTGAATGTGAAATTCCTTTGTTGAAGCTAGCCATAGATTTTTTGCCTGATACTTTTGAGTTAGAAGAATGTTTGGCCCACTTAGATCACCTAGATGACCAGCCTCAGGATGTCGTAGTGGCTCTAGAGATAAATAAGCGTCAAGTTAAGGCCCATTATGATAAGTATGTTTGTCCCCATCAATTTAGAGAAGATGACTCGGTCCTCTTGTATGATCAAGCTAGTGAATTGTTGGGGGTGGGTAAGTTTAATTCCATGTGGCATGGGCCTTACATGGTGAAACATGTCCTAGAGAAAGGATCCTATGAGCTAGAAGACTATGAAAATAATGCCTTGGTGGAGCCTAGAAATGGGCTCTATCTTAAGAAATATTATGCTTGACCTTCCGTCAAGGCTAATATCTTGTATATTACTGTACAATTTGCATAATTTTTTTTTGGTTTTCTTGTAGTGTTATTGGTTTGTTTACATGAATCCTCTTTTTTGGTACATGTCGATGGAGTATTCAATATATTTAGGATTCATTGATGGTGCCAGTCACCACACCCAAAACCTATCCTCGGCTACCTGGTTCATCTATGAACCTGGGGGTCATTTAGTGTTTTCGAGAGGTGTGTATAGTGTCGTGACTAAACTATTGTGTGATGCCATTTCCAATGGTATCCGATCTCTTGAAGTTCACCTTGACTCGCAGTTAGTTGTATCATACTTAAATGGATTGTATCGTATCATGGATCCTACATTGTTGTGAAGGTCCTTGGAGGTAATACTTTTGAAGCGACAATTTGATTACATTACATGTTCACATACCTAGAATTTATAATCATGTTGCTGATTCATATGCAAATTACGTGTTAGATTGGAACTTGTCACATCAATAAAGAAGCATGAACATTAAAAAGCATTCACATTTAAACACGTGTAAATATATCAAACCAATCACTATAAGCTTTTATTTACGAATAGAGTTCAAAATGGTGTCATAATACAAAATATCATAATACAAAAATGGGGCTTTAAGCCACCAAAATTTACAAAGTCGATACAAAATGTCCATCTATGCATCTATGTCTATGGACATGGGTGATGATCATGATAAAACAATATTACATTGGCCAACAACATGAATAACCTAACCCATGGACGGTGTACCCCAACTACATGCCTCTACATAGCCTCAGGAAAGTCCTCAACCTGAACCATGGGTAATACTGTGTGTCAGTCAGGAAAATTTTCCATGTATGTTTTGTAACATCTGCTCGACATCAGCGCTAATCATCTCATCACCTCTTCCCCTCCATCGATGTCAAGGGAAACCATCCGTTCATCACGAACCTACGTCTGTGTACATAAACTTAATATAATTACTTGATAACACCAAAAACATGTGTTTAATTTCCAAATATATCAAAAATACAAACAAAAGAATCAAATAATTCAAAAAAAACAAATGGGATCTTATACCTATATCTTCGTATTCGTACCCTAGTGGTAGTGGCATGTTTGGATCTCCACAGAGGTNAAATACAAACAAAAGAATCAAATAATTCAAAAAAAACAAATGGGATCTTATACCTATATCTTCGTATTCGTACCCTAGTGGTAGTGGCATGTTTGGATCTCCACAGAGGGCAATGCCTGCGTAGGGATATCCATCTATGGCAATGATCTGTCACCGCCCCCAATGGAAGAAGTCATTTGGGAAAGGAGTGGGTGCTCTACCTCCCCCTAACCTCTCCATCACCTCTTTCCAACATGTCTAGGTTGGATCCCATAGGATATGAGGAGGGACCTCAACTCTAGGGTTGAGACTCAGTACCCTCTCAAAAAAGAAAGTGCTCAGAATGTTGGAAAAACCAAAGTTCTTTATTTTACCCAGCTTCCAGTCGGTCAATTGTTGTTTCATGGTTCTCAATAGTGATGTGGTCCATTCATATACCATAGGTCTCATGCACTCTACTGAGAAAAACATGAGAGTTTGTGATGCTTGGTGAGGCAATGCCAACCCTGTTGTTCTAGCCAATACTAGAACTATCACCTTGAGACTGAGACTTGAGACTGTTCTAGCCACTAACATTCACAGGAACTTGAATTTTGATCTTATTTGTGTCATGAATGCAATACACAGCTCTGTACTCCTAAATAGTGTGTCGTCTGCTTACTCCGCGAGCTCGTAGGTTCACTACCTCGCCTCGATGGGATAGTCCTGTATTGAAGTATATGTCCTCTACTTCTAGTCTCAATGGCATACCATCCAACATGAAGGCCTGTGTGTTTGGATCCTAGTAATCTAAGAGCATCTATAGGAGTCTTGGTTAAGCCCTCAAACCCCCAAGGTTCCAAAATTTATAAAAAAACACACCTTCTTAAGGGTTGTTGAGCATTTATGTCACCAAGAAATACCTTATAAACATCTTCATGCTCATGTTCTCTCCATTCCAAAAGTATCTTGGCAAAAAAAACCAAGAATTTGTGAGTTTTCACCATTGATTTGGACATACACAGCCCTGTACGCAATTGTTTTTTACGACGGGTGTGAATGTACGAGGGCATAAATTTCTTTTCCCACATACATCCATCCCTATACGCGGCTCGATGAACACCGACCCACGTGGGCTTGGATTCCTATATTTCGGTGCCTCATGCTTGAAAATTCACCACTAAAAATCAAAAGTAAGACATTGAATGTGTAGAGAATGTGATTATGGATTACCTGGTCCTCGTGGTTGTGGATTTGGTGGCCCATAGCTCCCGAAATATTCGTTTGAAATATCAAGGTCCAACTAGCTCCAAATGCACTATTGTGGGTAAAAACACCAAATGTTATGGTAAAAGTTCAGTTTTTTACTATTTATTAAAAATTTACCCACTTTTCCTATAGTTTGGAACTCTTATTAACCATTTCTAATTGTTTGGCCTAATATTGTTGTGGAGGAACCCCTTATGGTGCACTTTCGTCAATAATTTGACTCGTTCATGTCCACGGCAGGTATAATACTAAACTAGCATATAGGATAGGACCACTTTCCGCTTACATTTTGCATTATCCTATGACTATGACACCTTAACCATAGGTACGAACCCACTTCGTGATGTCACGAAACCTTCATACTGTTACTAGAAGTAGCATTATGTAAGTGGTAGAACTTTCTTAATCATGGGTACACTAGTTAGATCCCGCTTTGTCATTTGGTGCCCATGTGGAGCGTCCTCCCTTAGGTCTAGGAGTCCCTTTTAGTTTCTCCATACCTTTGAGTAAGAACTGCATACTCCTTCTTAAAAATTTATGTTGGCCATATCCTATAGGGACTCCCATTTATATCAAGTTGTAATTTCATTCGCATGCATCTGCTTGTCGTATTGAGCTTTATGTCAGCTTCCTGCTTCAGTTTTATAAGCCATATAGCCCGAGCTTGTCTCAATCCTAGCTAAGCAGAGCCTCTCATATATCTTATGCATCTTGATTATCCCATACATGGAGGAAACATCCCCTCGAGTGTCCTTATCCTACATATACTTCCTTGCATTTAGCATAGGTATGTTCCACTGCTTGGAATTAGTTTGCTTTCCCGCGACACTCGTTTCCTCCTTGTTGTACTATAGGAAATATTTTCAATATGAAAAAGTCCAAAACAATCATAAAACATAAAAATTTGGACAGGAAATTATATCACTTTGTATTGGCAGTTGTCATGTCTTGTTTCCTTCGAGCAGAGCACAGTCCATTCATCCATTGGCTGGGTTACTAGTATGACCTTAGGAGTTTTACTCGTTATTTTGAGTTTTCTCCACCGACTGGTTATGCTTCCAGTCCCTATGGAGCCTATGTTGATGCCTCTTATGTCATAGAATTATCACAGAATGCATTTTTGAGTCTATGTTTCCTATGAGTCTTCATCTTCCTTATGCTCTTGTTCAAAGGAATTTTTATCTTGAGTCGACCATTCCTCAGTTATCTTGTCTCTGCATGTCGTCCATTCCCGATACATTTGTTACTGGTTCATGCACATCTTGTTCGTCTGAGTTCTTCCAAATTATCCATAATTTTTGTGTACCTCATGTTGGCTTATGGGGGATGCCTTAATGCCCTCCTTGTAGTGGATTCCATTCTATTGACTTCGCATCATTTATTCTGGAATAGGGATCTAGATTCCATTGAGTGCCTTGAGACGTGCAGTCATCAATGGTAGGTTTTCTCGCCATCGATAGATTTGGGAATACATTAATGTGCCCTGATCAACGGATTCTCTCAAGTGTTCGACCTCAACACATCTATCCGCACTTGTTTGTTTGGTCTATGTACCTTTATTCACATTCTCATTATTGGTGGGATATCTCATGTCTGTTAACGCTATACATCAATGACCGATAATCAGACGATAGTCCATTATGTTCGACTATCTCGTGATGAGACATGTACTAACAATTATTTATGTAGAAGATATCTGAGTTTGGTGGCATTCCATATAGGCTACCTCCTTAATCATGCCAGTATCTATGAGATTTCAACTCTCATGACCAGACTCCAGTGTACTATTTGGTGTCTTCATTCAGTATGGATACCTTATTTCACTTATATTGTATGTGGTGATGACCACTCGTGAGATATGTATGTTATGCCCATTCATGGCCATTGTACTATTATGTATATGGGACTTCTATGTATACTACATATCTGCACTCATATGTAGATACCTATCATTGGATTATACTGATGAGTGGTTGGTTTTTTCCACTTGGTTCTTCATTACTCCACTCCTTGGACTATTATAATGTATTTTTGCCATCGTGTCTCCCTCTAACATCACACACTAGTGAGCATTTGTTATAGCATGATTTGGCACACTTGATACATCATGATTGGATGGCCTATCCATGTCCCTATGAAGACTCCTTTTACCCCATTTGCTCATTATTACCCTGATGCTCCGGTGGAACCCTTAAAAAGACATTTTTGAATATATATACGCAAGTCACAAGTCTATAACCTGCGTATACATACCTTTCACCATTGTCACCCATGTACATCACGGATTATGCTCAAAAAATAAAAATAAAAATTGGAGTTTTCCCCATCAAGTAACAAATGACTTGATCCTTGGCCTTACATATGCTAGGAAATGCTATGATTCAACCCTTCACTTCCCATTGAGGGGATATATATTGAACTACTATGAAGCATTAGAGGGGGGAGAACTTTGGAGAGAAAATATATTATAGTGGAATCATGCCCCTTTCTTATATGCTTGAGTCGGTGTCCCTTTTTCCTTGAAGCAACCACTAGTGCTATTTCCCAAGCTTACCTTTATCTTTGTGATATTTCCTTTTTATGGAGGATTGAAGTGGTGGAGGCCTTGGTGGAGGGACTCATTTTCTCGATTTTGACGAGGTGCAGACAGAGGTTGTCTTTTTTCTCTTTGTTCGTGTTAATAGAAATATCCAGTTCTTGTCCATTACTTGTGTAATTATGAATATTCTTATCCATGGATGTAATTACTTTGTTTATATGGCGAATTTAACATGCTAGATTAGACTCTAATGATTTACATATATCATGATTGTATATCTTGTTGTTGTTGAGGACAATGTGTAGGTACAAGTTTGATTGAAATCTCGACAGGGATCTACTTCAATCGTCTAGAATAAGGTACACTTCTTGTCCCTCAGTGTTAGTTTCTTTTGTATATTTAGTATGCTTTGAAATGGGTTTATCTCTGGCGTCATCCTGTCTGTTGTGGTCCACCCCATGCCATACAAAATTTTCTCTGTAACAGACATTGAAAGTTGTAAGATGATGTATAACTTCTTAGTTTGCGCTCTAAGGATTTAGGGTTTGATTGTGCATCTTGACTTCTTTTTGAGCCTACAAGGGAGGCTAGCATGGCGAGCCTCCCTTGTCGTAGCTCTAATTCTCTCAATGGTACCCCAGCTAGGGAGGGATCACACCCCTTCGTACAAGTCCATTGTCTATGTGGAGACTAGAGGAGGAGGCTCCTTTTCTAGGCCATCCTTCGAAACACTAAAATATATGCAAGTGGCGTTGTGAGATCTATACGAACGATGGGAACAAGCAAAAGGAAAAGCACTAGATATCGAACCATCTCATACAAAGGTGGATTTCCCTAGAGAACTAGGAAAATGCATCCCAGAAAAAACCACGACCCCCAGATAAGTCATTCAATCCAATCGAGTTAGTAATCAATACACAATTCATGAGGGATCATGCTCTAACCGAAAAGTCCCTAGGAATCTAGCCTACATAGAGGGGTCTGATAAGATGGATCCAATACTGGTGGAAGTCCAAATGTCACTTTGAACTCCAGTTAGGATCCAAGGGATTTTTTAATGCCATTTTTCATTGTCTTGAAGACAAAAATATGGTTTTTGAAAACAGACCATACTTCTTCAACATAGATGGTCTCTTTCTAAAAGAATGGAAAGAAAAAACTAACCATGGCAAAGAGGATTTTTCTCATGCCCTAGTATGGATCAGATTGTATTCCCTTCCGTATGAATTTTGGCTAGAAGAAATCCTAGATGGAATTGGAAACACCCTTGGCCAATATGTGAAATCCTCTGAAGCAACTAAACAAAGAAGATACATAGCCTTTTCCAGGATTTGTGTTTACATGAACATAGCTAAACCATTGCCAGTATCTATTTATTTATACTATTAGGACGAAGAATGTAAACACATAGCTAAACCATTTCCAATATCTATCTATCATCTGATCAGACATATATTTCACAACTTCCCACTTAATAATGTTCCAGAAAAAAGTCATCTACATTATATTCCAAAGAGCAAGAAAATGATTTTAAAACAAAATGGCGGAGAAAATATAATCACAAAAAACACGCTAACCATCCCATTCCTCCCACCTCATCCAGCAACCCCTTTGTTGTATTAGCCTCGAAATTTCAAGAGCAGTCGACTCCAGAAAGACCTAACCCAGATCTAACAGAGAAGAATAAAGACAAGGAAAAATCTTGTTTTTAAACTATCCCCATGGAGCCACCTCCTACCTTTGGGGATGGAACAAAGAAATGGAAGTGGAACTTGATGAGAAAGAACTAGTAGATATCAATATTTCCCATTTGGAGGAAGCACTGTAAAAAAAGGACCTGGGATATGTACCCATTGACCAATTAATAAAATTCCACAAAGCATACCTAAACTCAAAAACGAGTCCAAAATCCAAGCAGCCAAATCCCCTAGGCATCATGGGTGATAAACCTAAAGATGGGAGAAAGGGGTAGAAGGAAAGGAAAAAGGAAGGAAGAAAATTGGTCTACAAAATAATTCAGGAAGTAGATAGTTTCATGGTCGACTCAAGACAAATATATATGATAATTGATAGTTACCACCCCCTCCCACCCCAATTGTAATGATGAAGATCATATATTGGAAAATCCGAGGCCTAAGTGGAATAAGCAAACAAAGGCTTCTTGAGAAACATATAATGGAAGAAAAACCTAACATTATCTTCCTATAGGAAACCAAATGTGCAGGATTAGATGCAGCTCAAATATTTTCTAGATGTTGGAATTCAAGTGAACATGTTAGTATTGATGCTAGATGAACAATATGCAAGCTTGCAATTCTTTGGATCCCTGCTTCTAGCTTGATGACAAATTTCATGTCAATAAAATGGACGTTTTCAACCAAAATCAGAATAATAGGAGCAGAGAAAGAGGTATATATTTCCAATGTATATGGGCCCCCAACCCTTGGTGAGAAAATGGATTTTTTGGAAAATATTGAATGGCTTGGCTCAACTATTCATGATCTCCCATGGGCGTTGGGAGGAGAATTCAATTTAATTCTTAACATAGTATAGAAGCATGGAGGTCACAGACATTTGGAAGTGGGAAGAATATCCTTCCGAAACTTTTTGGATAACCTACATTTGGTTGACCCTGAACCTAAAGAAGGAGGATTCAACTGGACAAATCGCAGGTAGTGTCTCCATATAGTTTGTAGACGAATGCATTTTGGTCTTGGAGAAACTCCTCGTAGATCAACTCGCCATAGCATTTGAAATCCATCCCTTTTGAAGGCCATATCATCGGCCTATCCAACTAATGAATCACACCATGGGTATCCTGCAAAGACACCCTTTATAATTTGAAAAATTATGACTCTCCCATATGGAATTCTAAGACAAAATAAATCAATGGTGGAATGATTCTCCCATTCAGTATGGTTCACTGATGTACCAATTTCGATAAAAATTAAATGATATCAAGGATAAACTAATAGATTGGAACAAACACACCTTTGGGAACGTCTTTCAAGATCAAAGGGATTTGGATGCACAATTAAAGGGAAACCATAGAAAAATGATCATGCGAGGACAAACTCAACAACTCCCTGAGGAGGAATGCCTCATCATAAAGAAACTTGAGGAACGCTGTAGTCGAGAATAAATTCTTGGGAGACAAAAGTCTCGAATCCAATAGCTATGGGAGGGAGAAAAGAACTCCAAATTCTTTCAGAGATCAATGATCCAAAGGAGACAAGCCAATAGGATCCATTATCTGGAAGACATTAAGGGATGCAAGCTCATAGATCACAGGGACATGGATCAAGAGCTCACAATGCATTACAGAGAATTACTCATTGAACCAAACATGGATTGTTCGGAATCCATAAATAAAATTTCTTAGCACATTCCATCCCTGGTCTTAGATGATCAAAATGAAGCTCTCATGCGACGAGTAACACAAGACGAAGTGGTCCAAGCGATTAAATAAATGAAGGATGGTAAAGCTCCAAGACTTGATGGATTTACCATTGATTTCTTTCACAATTGTTGGGACCTTATTAAAGAGGAAGATTGGAAAATTGTGGAGGATTCCAGGAGGATGGGGTCGTTGTTATAGGCATTCAATGCCACTTTCCTTACCTTGGTGCCTAAATGGGAAAAACCCATGAAAGCTCGAATTTTTTGTCCCATTTCACTCTGCAATGTCATATACAAAATCATCACCAAAGTGATAGCAAGCTTACTCAAACCGATATTGCCTCACATCATTCGATGGAGAAAACTTTTTATGTTGAAGAAAAACAAATTATGGATAGTACCATACTAGCACATGAAGTCATCCATTATTTAAAGAGTTCATGAAAATCATGTATGACGCTAAAACTAGATCTTTCAAAAGCCTTTGACCAATTAATCTTGCAGTACATGGAACAAATTCTTCCTGCTTTTGGGTTTAGTCAAAACTGGATGCAATGGATACTATAACTGATTTATTTTTCCTTCTTCTCAACTTATTCAATGGATCACCTTCAACCCCCTTACCTTCATCGAGAGGGATAAGGTAGGGTGCTCCCCTTTCTCCTTTTATTTGTGTTATCATGGTGGAAGGACTAAGCAGAACCATCAAAGCTGCCATAAGTGAGGGTCCTCTAACTGGCCTACCCCTGCATGGCATCACTCCACCCATTTCCCATAAGCATTTTGTGGATGACACCATGATAATGGGAGTCCCCACAATCCCTGAAGCTCAAATATTAATCTCATCCTAGAGGATTTTTATCAAGCGTCGGGTACTTCTATCAATACGGACAATTCTCATATATTATTTTTCAACACTCCTAGGTCAATTCAAGTGAATATAGCTAGAATCCTTGGTTTCCAATCGAGCTTCCTTCCATCTAAATACTTTGGAATGCCTCTTATGGACAACGATTTATGAAATTGCAATTAGAAGTACCTACTCTCTTCCCTTCAATAAAAGACTTTCCTCCTAGACTTTCAAAACCCTGATTCGTGCAGGACATCTAATCCTTATCAAGTCAGTACTCCGAGTAATCCCTATCTGTATTTTTTCTTCGCTATCAACCCCAAAAAATATCCTAAAGAAAAATAGAAATATCCAACAAAAAAATCCTTATGGAAGGTACTCAGGAGAGAATAAAATGGGCTCTGGTTCGGTGGACTACAGTATGCAAACCCAAGCTTGAGGGAGGCCCAGGCATACAGGACCCTCAAGTTTTGAATGAAGTTCTGGGAGCAAAAATCTAGTAGAGATGGCTAAAAAATATGCAGGGCATGTGGGCTCATTATTGGAGATCAAAATACACTCCCAATGTCAATAAAGAGGATCTCATAAGATGGAATGAATGCTTAACAGGCTCTACTATTTGGAAAGCTACTTGGCAGAATCGATCTCTAGTGCAAGATCATTCCTTCTGGGAAATTTGAGATGGAACCGGTAAAAATTTATGGACGAATTCATCACAACAGATGCCTATCCTGGCTGCAAACTAAACCTAGGAGAATATCTGATTCAATTTCCCCCACAGGGACATAGTGAAGGTAGCCATCACTGGTTGAACAATGCTTATGAGGATCTCTGGAGAAAGTGGAAAATCTCTCAGGCATATTTGCATCTCCCTAACTAAATCGATCTGGACCAATGGAGAGAAGAGATGAAATGAAGGAAAATTTGTAAAAAGGAAGGACCAGATATTTTGCATTAGGGACATTCCCTTAAAGGTATGTTCACCAGCAAAGAATTCTACCAGCTAAAGCCCCAAACAAATGAAAACTATCAAGAAAAATCTTGGAAACATTATGGACTCTCAATCATTGGTGAAATATCGCCACATTCCTATAGAAAATCATGCATAGCAGTGTGTTGACATGGGATAATATTCTCAAAATAAATTTTTCATACCCATCTGTTTGTATCTTATGCTATCAACAAGAAGAAACTGCATAACACCTGCTCAATCATTGCAAGTTTAGCAATTTCCTATGGGATCAATTGGATCAAATCATGCGTACCTTGGACTAGAAAAGGGACATCATCATTGCTACCATCTCAAATTGGTGACCAAAATCCTTTAAGAAAATTATTCTAAATAAAATGTGGACCCTACTTCTAGGATTCCTCCTCTGGCATGCTTGGAAATAAAGAAATCGAAGTACTTTTAAATCGCAGTGCTTACAATAAGAGAAAGTCTAGGAAAAAAATAAAGGTAGACATTGTGGAAACCATCAACAACAATTCTTGGTCTGAGCGGGATTATGAATGTGATTATATGGAACAAAAACATATTATCCAATTGGGGGTCTTACCATCCTCCAGAGCCACCATATTTGACCTCAATTCTATGTCAACACTCCCATCCCAAAGACATGGTCTCCTCCTCATGAGGGATTTGTTAAATTAAACTTCGACAGTGCTTCCAAGAGGAATATAGGACCTGTAGGATATGGAGTGGTGCTAAGGACTACTTGTTAAGTCAGTAATTTTTTCTCCATTTTTGGTTTGTTTTCTTCAATTTTGGTTTGTTTTCCAATCACCCTCAGTTAAATGTTTGGTTTACTTTTCAGTTTTGGTCTCCTTGGAGATTTTATTGGTGATTGATTAGTTTTAAATAGTTTTTGAACACAATTTGTTTAGGTTTTATTTGACTTTTTAATGGTCTTTTTAGATTTTAAAGAGGGGTAAAGAAGGTTTATGTTCAAAGTTTGAATCAATGATATGTTTAGAGATCAAGTAAACTTATTCTTTAAGCCTAATAATGCTCTAAACCTCCGACAATTTAGCAAAAAGCTGTAAAACTGCGAGAAATTGGCTCAGGAAATATTCTTGTAGCGCTGGTGGAAAAGTTAACAAAGGAAGCGCTACAAGAAAATCGCGCCTCTCTGTTTTTCAAATATTTTTGCAGTTTTTCATCATGGGTATCATCTGGAAGTGATTGATTGTCTTTTGCAAGGTATTTTAACACGTGTGACTGCAGTTTAGACACGCATTTCAGCCGATCTCAGTCACGCAGCCAAAACGGGTTCATGATTGCTAAAAACGTGGAATTAGTTGGACAAATCATCAAATCTCGGTTTAAACTGTCAAATTTCTCGTTCCACATGCATTTTTATAGGAAGGCAAGTTCGTGCAGAAGAATTAAAACGCTAAAAAACTGGATTATGTTCCTGTGAAGGAAGACAGCACTTGCAACGTTAGCAGAAAGTTAGGGCTTCTTAATTCTTGCATTTACGGTTGAAGAGATGACCTGGAGACACCTGTGCACCTGAGTAGAGACTGTTGCTGCTTTAAAGAGAAGCCTTAAGCTCCAGCAGTCGAGAAGTTGGACATATAGGCTGAATGTACAGGATTTGGTGACAGTTTGTGGCTTGGATAAAGATTTTGCAAACACTGGTGTATTTGTTCCTTCTTTTCATGCTGACAGTCCAACTTGATTCGATGAGCTTATGGGTGATGTTGTGTTTGAACATATGAAGTACTGGAAGTTTTAGGGTTTGAAGTGAAGCTGTCTTGATGCTTTTGGATGCAGGCATTTAAGTGAAGCATTAATATACAATATTCATATCTATTGACAGTTTTCTACTACATTCAAGTACTCTGGACATTGCAGTGCCATTTTGAAGGTTTCAAAACAGTTTGTAATAAGGATGGAACTTCTGTTTGAAGACACAGTACACTGTTTTTCCTAAACCCTAAAACCAGGAATTTGATTGGCTTATGTACCCTAACAGTTCAACATTATGCTTGTTGGTGTAGTTCGAAGTATGAGCAGATCTATATTGTGCTTATCACAGTCTTCCTGAAGGTTTGATCTGATCTCATAGTGTATTTATTCATGAACCAAATTGTAGGGTGGACACAAAGGAAAGTTGATATTGCAGGCCTGTACAGAAGTACCTAGCAGAGCGAGAAGGAGGTCAAACAACAGCAAACTAGTTTCAAAACATTGATGAAACCTCAAGATAGATTGTTTCCATCAGCTGAAAGGAGAATATGGGAAAAAGTGGAAAGATAAACAGAGCTGAGCCCTCAGACCTAACTTGGGTTCAAAAGCTTCCAGACTGTGCAGAGATGTTTCAACAGGCAGGGTGGTTGAGTTTTTTCAAGAAGACTGATGGTTTTAATTCTCAGGTGTCCTGCAAATTTGCCAAAGGACTCAAAGAAGATATGATCATGATGGATGCTCTGAAATTTAAGCTAACTGTGGAGTTAATATCAGAAGCTACTGAAATCAGAAATGAGGGAGAACACTGGTTTAAAAAATCACCTTTTGAATTTGACCCCCAAAGATATTTATTGCCTAATGTCATTCCTAACTGGAGCAAAGGGATCCTCATTCAAAATTTTAGAAAGGAGTGGATTGAGCCTTTAAGAATCCTTCAGAGTTATGTGACTTGTGAAGGAAGATACTCCTTTGTCTTTAAATACCACTTCAGGTTCCTGCAGCACTTAGTAGGGGTGTCTAAAATGAATTTGCCTTTCTTTTTATTAAAAAGCCTGCAGAAGATGTCAAGAAAAATAAAGGAACAAGATGATCACACCTCACAGTCACTGTTTCACCATGGCCTCATCAAACTAATTATCACTACAGTGTTGCAGCATGAGGGAAGGAATTGGGATTTCTTTTTATTTTGGTCTGACATTCATCCTCAAAGAGAAGACCAACAACCAAAAAGACAAACTGACAAGGGTAAGGTGATGATCAAAAAGCTAGGTCACTCAGTCTCATCTACAAGCAAGGATGAGATCAAAGCCAAGAAGGTGACAGAACAAGTCTCAGAACATGCAAAGGATGACAGTCAGTTCAAAGTGGTTTCAGAGTATCCTAAAGCCAAATACTCATTGTTTGCAGGTGAAGAGGTACAGCCTAGTTTCACTGTTGATATGGAGAAAGCTGCTACTCTTAAGGAAGAATTACAAACTAAACCAAGGAGCCCCCTTACCATTATATCTGAAGATGAAGGTTATCTGTTGGAGGATGAACAGCAGCTTATCATGACTGAACCAAATACATAAGCATTTGAAGATTTTCCTACTTCAAGGATCAAACCAGTAAAGTCTAAGAAAAAGAAAAAGAAGGAGGTAGCTTCATACAGAAGGTCATACAAAAGGCCTCAAACCAGACCTACTAACAAGCTGAGATGGAACATGAAGAAGCTGCTTAACCCCAAACTAGAGTCCAAACAGGAAGCTGTGGTGATTAGTTCTTCTTCTAGTGAAAAAGCAGAAATGGTTGAAAAGAACAGTAAAGGTAAAAGAAAAAGAGTTGTCAAGCCTTCCTCCTCTTCTAAACCTGCAGAGACAAAGCTTAGGTCTGAATTAGTTGAAATAATTGCTGACATTAAAGACAGACTTACCAAGCAGCAAGAAAAAGATACAGCAAAGGCAGATGCTTTTGGAGATCATAAATTGGATGAAGAGGATCAGGATATTCTCAGGCAAGCAGGATATTTAGTAGAATTAGTTGTTCATGATGATTTTTCTGATCTTTTAATACAGGAGAACAATATATCAGAGATCCCAGATTTTTATGAGGAAAATGTACAGGAAAGCATTCAGAGATACAGGAAACACATGAAGCACCTGCAAGAAATGAATGATGGAGTATTCAAAGTTAATAAAGAGCTAGTAGAGAAGTTGCAGGATATGCATAAGCATTTTTTGGAGCTGTCAGAAGTTTCTAAATAAGTCCTTAGCAGGAAAAGGGTTGCTGACAGGTACTGTGAAAAGCTGGAGAAGACTGTTGACCACTTGCAACAGGAAATTGAAGATTTGCAGAAAAAGTTAGCTGACATGAAGAAAAAGCATAAAAAGACAAAGAAGAAGTCTTCAAGTTTAGATGGTATATCTCTTCTTGTGGAGGCAGCGAAGGAGCTTTGAGGCAGTTTGTAGTTAGCTGTTTTTTTTAAGATGAATAGTTTGTTTTAGTTAAGAGTTTGCTATTTTTAGCAATTTGTAATTTTTGTAAAAATTATTTTTGACTTTACCCTCCTTGGTAATTCGATGGGAGCAGTTAGAAAGTGAAACCTAACTGATTTTGGAGGAGGTCTATTTAGGAAAGTTAGGAAGTCATTGTAAAGGTTCTAATTTTTCTAGGAGCATCAGGAGGTTTGTGGGCTACTATACTTTCAGGCTTATTCAAAGATAAGTGTTGTAACTCTCTTGTACATTTACTGATGAAACTATGGATATATGACTCTTTACCCTACTTTTGGTCTGTGTTGGCTTTACTGAGAGTTTATTTAGCTTCTTAATTGACAATTTCCGTGCTGGTTAATGTGTGTTTTCTAGCAGTGCATGTCCATTATGTGTAAACTTCAATACAGGCTTTTGGTTAGATTTTTATGATATATATGCATCTTTATCAGTGATTGTGTTTTATTTAGTTGTTGCTTATCTGATGAATGTATTCCCTGCATGCTCTTGAAGTTTACAACCAAAAACACATAAACAATACCCTAAAACCTAGTTTGAATTGAGTTTTTTCTCTTGAGATTGTGTTGGCTTGTTACCCTAGTCTTAGTAACAATTTCTGGCACAAACATCTTTGACGCCGTTGCCGGGGACGAAGCTGAAGCAAATCTTCCCTGGGATACTTATCATTTTCCTGGTTTGAGAGGTGGACTCGAACCAGCATCTTTAAAGGCTATTTTCACCAAGTTTGGACACACTGGCTTCTAGAAGTATTGGAACCAGGAGCAGACCTACATCTCCTTTGCTACATGGTGTGACAGACCCTGAAAAGATTATCAAAACAGCAAGAAAGCTCAGAAGGTCCCAATCTTTTCCACCTGCTTGTGATCCTCACCAGTTGGGTGATTCATTAGACCCAGCAAAAAACTCACCTTGGTTAAAACCTATCATTCCTGAAAATACTTTTCAAGTTTTTACCAATCCAGAAAATTTTTTGAAAGCTAAAACTACTTCTCCTAGAAAA